>APFE031333134.1:1618-14176 GCA_000404065.3 Pinus taeda
TATAAGCAAACATCACTCAAAGACAAGGGTTGTCAAAAACTATCTCCAAAATTCTACGGACCATATCAAGTACTTCAGCGCATTGGAGAAGTAGCATACAAGTTGGCTTTGCCGCCTACGGCAAAAATCCATCCAGTTTTCCATGTCTCATGCCTCAAGAAAGTGATTGGGAACAATTGCAGAATTCAAACCAGTCTACCTGAGTTGGACGAGGAAGGGTCAATCTGGCTCCAGCCTGAACAAGTCCTGGACACACGAGAACGGCCCCTGCGTGGCCGAGTGATTGGGGAAGTCCTCATCAAGTGGAAAGACACCTCTCCGAAAAATGCAACTTGGGAACCAGCCACTATTCTTCAGCAGTTTCCGCAGCTTCAGCCTTGAGGACAAGGTTATTCTTAAGGGGGAGGGCATCTTAGGGTCCCACCCTGACCCCCTTATTTATGTAGTGGGATCACGTCATAATAAAGAGTCAATAAAGCCCATATTAATAATTGTAAGTGGTTAACCCGCTATTTATTACGGGACCACAGTTAGTTGCAAATGGGCCTAGTATTAGGTAAATGGTATTAATAAAACCCATGGTATTGATCCATGGTATTACATGTATGAGTCATATATAAAGGATAGAGACTCCTTGCAAGGAGCATCGTGTCTTATTTTTGAATCGAGCTCTGCTCTATTGGAGGTTGCCCCCTCGAAGAGGCCAGTGAACATTGCTTTCTGAATAATAAAATGTTTGCTGTTGACTCTCACTATTCTATGTTCTCGGTATTTTTCTTCGCATATTCTGTATTTGGGTATCTTTTGCAAGTTAAAATTATAACAGTGATACCATTAAACCAATTGTAGGATGGAAATCAAAGGGACATTTAAATCTATTAGACTACTTTGGTTACGTAAATAAAAGAATAAACACTAATGAGGAAAAATAATGAAGAAAAAGAATTACATTAAAAAAATATTTCTATAACCACATATATTTGCATATGAAACCAGCTATAATACTTGTAGTGTATGGCCACAGTACTAATGAATCAATTGAATCAATTTTAAAATAGAAATCAAAAGAAAGCTTAAACATACTTGGATTATTTAAGTTATGAAATTTAAAAAATCAACATTAATGAAACAAAATAATGAATAAACCAACACAAACAAAATTAAATCAAATAATATTCACACCATCCCAAAAGGAGAAGCATGGTACAATATATATACATATAAAATACATGCAATTTCTATGGTGTTTATTTAATTCCCAAACATAGTTGAGTTACTTAACTAATTATTGTTTCCCGTGTGTCATTATGTCATGTGCGGTAGATATGGTAATGTAAGGGTTGTAGTGATGGTTAGACTTCTTTATGCATGCATGCATATTTCAAGCTTTTATACCTAAACCACTGAGGTATACATGTGTAATCCACTAAAATGGAATTTACTAAGCTTTTATTTATAATAATCAACTTGTTGAAACCAAAACTTTCCGATACTAATAATTGCAATATCAAATATATATTATAAACCATCAAGGGAGTGTGAACACACTTAATACTTTGTTTGAGAAATTTTAGAACGCAAAAATAATTTTAAAAAATCATACTATCATAAATTCTATTTTTTACCTAGCATGACATTCAAATTCTTTCATTATGAATGAGTATCCAAATCACTTCCATTATAGCACTTTCACCAATACAAAGTTGCATAAAATTTAAAATGTATCATTGTGAATGATTATCTAAATCACTTTATCCATCACAAATCTGAGAAGCAAATGAATTATAATATTTAAGGAAAATACCGATAAAATTTTCTTCAAAAATATTCTTATCAACATAGTTTTTAACGTAAAACTCGTTAATCTGGGTTAATAGTTAATTTATTAATGAAATTTTAGTTTTCCAAAAAATTTACACATTTTCTTAATCAAATGTGTGTTGTTAGAGGTCTTCTTGCCCAAAGGTTAGCAAAAAGGATTTTCTTTATCGATAACTATTAATCTAACAACAAAATATGAATATTTATTTATAAATATTAGGAGTAACAAATATTAGTGAAGTTGTTCATTATTTTTATATATATATAGTAGGTGTAAATTCTAATTAACAAAAGTAGAATTATACTAGGACAGTGAATAAAAAAGGACATCCCTCCTCTTCTGGAGGGTTCATTTGTAATTTTTGTTTAAGGTTTAATGGTTCTGGCTCTTAAAAAAAGGAAATTATATGATCCAAAATTAAAAGAAAATAAAAATGGAGAACCTTTGGAGAATGCTTGAGAGTTTTAGGATCATAGTTTGGACAATGAAAATGAATCATGTGAAATGAGGAGAAAAACTTTTCTATTTATTATTAAATTCAAGTTAGATTTGATAAGGTCTAATATAATAAAATATTTTTTGGATCAAATCAGGACTTAACTAATTTACCTATTTTAGTATTATTTATGAGAAGATAAGGTTAAGGATAATTGTCAACACCTTTTATTTAGACAAATAACTCATAAAATAATGATTTATTGAGTTAATTAATAAAAATGAGTATAATGGTTGGAAAACATTTATAAAAACATATGTTTATTAAATTACTTTTAAGTAAAACAAGTTAAAATTATTTATAAATAATAATTTAATAAATTATCTCCATGAGGATGTTTAAAGAATTAAGGAATAATAAATAAATAAATGATATATTGAATTATTCCTATGGAAACAAAAAATGTTAGTGAACTTATTTCAGATTATTTTCACTTATGTGGGTAAAATTATAAGAATAACATAAAATTAATGGATTTATGCGTTGTTCTCATGTAAGTGGATTAATTATTGCAAATAACTTAAGAAAAGTAGTTCCTTAAGCTATTCTTTTAGGTGAAAGTGAGTTTTAATGTACAAAAGTCATACTACATAGCATACTTCGATCCACCTAATAATTTTGGACAATTGATCATTTTCTATGTGACAACCTTTTCAATTAATTAGAATTCAAATAAAAAATGGGTGCTTATTCGTGTTTATCATCCCAATGTCCCTCTTAAATATCAACTAGACTAAAAATATCTTTATGTTAAAAGTTAAAAATTCATAATGATAAACTAAGAAAAATAACTAAGAACAACATATCTAGCCATAAGAGAATAAAAGAATATTAAAAGAAAAAAGTGCCTAACTTTTTTTTTTAAGAATACAATAGTTTGATACAATTAGACTTAGTCCAAAAAGTACATTTGTACATTTCATGCATAGCAAATAAAACATCTCAATTAAATGGAAAATTACAAACACTACAAATTCATAATATTGTTAGAACAATGATGGCAAAAAATCCCATTAATTTCTCATGTGGCAGTCACTCTAAGAAAGGTTAAATCCTTATGTTTCCCATACATTAAGTTAATTTCCTTCCAAAAATCATTTGCAATGCTATTGGAAGTATAAAATTTGAGTACCAATCTCTCACTAATCTCCACTATTATATAATGCAATTTTAGAAACTTTCCAAAGCAATTACTTCTTTTATACAACATCTTCCATTTCGATTGTAATAACAGCCTTGGTTTGATTGGCATTTATAGATTTATCTTCTCTAAATATAAGAAATTGTTTACAATCCCAGTCAAACTACATATATAGGAAATCCTATGGATATTTGGAAAACCAACATTCTCTTCAAGCATAGACGCACGTACCTCAAAATTACACTCTTCTCAATGGGAAACAACTATTGATTAACTACCACTTAATTTATATGTTAATGGAGTAGCATCACGAGGACAACAATGGGTCAATCACCAATAATCTCAAAATTACACTCATCTCCATGGGCAACGATTATTGTTTAACTATCACTTTAAATGTTAAATGGAGTAGCATGACTAGGACAACAACGTGTCACTCACCAACAATCTCTATCTTTCATGTGCAATCCTTTTTCTAAAGCTTATATTTTTCCTCACTCTATTAAATTTCTTTTTAATGGTTCCACTTCATTCTCCAGTAACAAAATTATAATGTTTAGGTGTAGTACTTCACTTCTCGAAAATTTTCATATTTGTATTTGAACAACTCTCTTTCCTTTCCCACTAATGGATAGTCTCCACTAAGTGGCCTACATATATTTAAATGGACCAAGCTAACTACCACTTAACCTCTAAGAATACCGATGAAGAATAGGGTTTCCTTTTCAACTTTAATTTCTATATTGAAGAAGGTCATGAGTAGCTTGTGATCCCTAGATCACACCATTAATCCTCCTTTCTTAGACCATTGATACTCCTTGATGTTGATCCACTATCTATAACATGTAATTACATCATGTTTTCTAAGGCTACCAAACCTTACAAGTTTAGTCAATATCAATGCTTTTGTGAGGCAATATGTGTGTATCCTTAATGAATATCACCTCTATTCTCACATCTAAAATTCATCTTCTGAAGAGAAAATTTCATGCCAAACTTAACACATGCTTCACAACAAGAATTATCTTGATCCTTCCATCTTTGAGTCTCACCAATATGCATTGGCATCTAAGGATTCCATATCTCAATTTGTCACTTGAGAAAATATTTCTTTTTCACTATCACACTGTTCATATTCCACCAACCCATTTCTCTGAAAAAGTCATGTGAGTGGAGACTTTGAAATCAAAGAACGAGGTCTGAAGATGCCCTTGAGATTCTTGTCACTTATGCATTTTTCATGGCATTTCCAAAAAATCATGTCTTCAACCAAACTCTTTTTCCTACTTCTTGGTTTTCTACACAACTATGAGGTTCTCTCACAAGAATTTCCTAATTTGAAATTATAATTTCGAATATCTTCTTATAAAAATGTTTCAATTTCATAATTTTCTTTAACATGTTTTCTTCTTGATTAAAAGCATATAACAAAACCACATAATTCATCCCATTATTTTTACAATATTATTTAATTACACAATTTTCTTTCTTAAACATTACTCACACAGATAATACATATAATAATGAATTACTTTAAAAATTCATTAAAACCTTAAAATAATAAGGCACACTATCCACCTAACTCATTGTATTAATATTACAACTTATTCACAAACGATTTTGTAGACATCAACATGGTTCAATTTTTTTTTTTATAGATTACGTATGTGAAATATTCAACTGAAATGAGTCGGATAGATTTTTTTTCAGAAGAAAAAAAGCATGATATGTATTATATTATATTGAGAAAATATATGAAACATATGTTGTGTATGACATGTTCTGAAGAGAGTATCATGGGAGCCATATCTGGCATATAGATGCATATGTGACCTGTTAAATATCAGAAAATACATATGTTTTTTCCAAAAGTAAACAGATGGAGAGTATGGTGCATATAACGAGACATTATGGAGGACCATATAATGAGTGCCATAGGGACATGATACTGTCAATGATGAAAAATGGAGGCACCAAATGATTCCTGAAAATGATGCCGTTCCTCCATTTCCACACCATCCAAAGGTATATCAATATCAGATAGCGCCTATTGCCATTCTGTCTGCTCCACCAAAAGATAGCTGCATGGATGGAATAAAAAACTGTTAAAGTAAAACCAAAGTTGAGAGCCAATGCATACCAGATCCGGGAGGAGGATGTGCATTTGATGAATAAGTGAAGATTGGTCTCTTCGTCATTGCCGCATAGGGGGCATCTGCTGGGGCCATGCCAAGAACGCTTCCTGAGATTCTCCCATGTCAGGTTTTTGTTGTAGAAAACGAGCCAAGAGAAATATATGAATTTGGGCGGACATGAGGCCTTCCAGAAAATGGACGGGTAGAATGGAAGAAAATATGGGCGTCTGCCAATGCATAATTGTGTATATATGTCCCGAACGGTGACAGGCCTTCGAAAACCGCTGACTGTCCAATTGAGGTGGTCCGAACTTCCAAATCGGTGAATGCCTCCCGTTGATATAGATTCTGTGATGGCATCCCATTGATCCGCCATAGGTTGCTGTAGGTGCAGGTCGATACTGTTCAGCCATACCGGAGTTGAGCCCCTCCATTCCTTAATCAATTTATTCCATGTAAAGTAACCTTGTCGATGGAGCTGAGTTATGAGTGCGCCTGGGATATTCAGGTCTTTGTGACCAACTGTCAGGGGGTCGATTCCAATCAGTATATTGCTGCCTGAGTGAATGCGCCATCGTATATGGGAAATGAAGAAAGCTTCAATTCTCTTCATACTAAGCCATATGGGAGATCCAGTGTTGATGCCGATTGACCCCTTCCTATACCAATAAATTATGTCTTTGCCCTTCATGTATCGTTGGCGTATGATGTTACTCCATGTGGATGAACCAAAGATACCCCTCCATAGGGTGCGGCAGATCAGAGCATGCCCAAACAGTCTTAGTTCCTTGATTCCCCATCCGCCCTGTTGCTTCGGAATGGAAATATCCTTCATTCTCGCAAGATGAAACTTTTGTTGAGTGGATTTCCCGCCCCAGATGTAACAAGCCGAGATTTTGTTGAGCCTGCAAATGATACTTGATGGTAAATGATATAAATGAGACCAGTAGACCGATAACTGGGTCAAAACAGCCACAGTAAGAGTGATTCTGCCGGCCAGCGACAGGGAGCGGAATTCCCAGGCAGCGATTTTGTTGTAATATCTGAGTACCAGCCACTCCCAATCCGAGGAGATATATCTGTGCTTGAGGTGGAAGCCGAGATAGGTAATACCATGCCGAATGGGATGAGACTGCACCTCAAATAAATCGGCGATGGTGTTGACCAGATCAACGTTTTCACCATTGAAATAGAGAGTGGATTTTTCCTTATTAATAATAAGTCCGGTGGCCTTCTGGAAATTGTTCATGATTTCAAATAAACATTGCCAGGATGGAAGTTGTAACATAGCACATATGAGTATATCATCAACGAATAAGTTATGAGATAAAGAGATGTGCCTGCTGATGCGGATAGGAGAGCATCTGTGGTCATTCACCGCATTGTTGATGTGAAGGCTGAGTGAATTCATAACTAGTATGAATATGATGGGAGCAAGCGGACAACCTTGTCGGAGACCCCGTTCAGCAGTAAAAAAGGGTGTAGGGATGCCATTGATGTTTATGGCATAATTGACATGTTCAATACATGCCATGATCCACATGATCATATCAGGCCGGATGCCAATGTGAGCCAATAGACATCTAATGTATCCCCAGTCAACACAGTCATAGGCCTTTTGAAGGTCAATCTTTAGTAAAGCCCCCTCTATATCATTTGATAGAATAGAATGAATGCATTCCTGAGTAGACGCGGCAGCGTCCATGATGTTCCTGCCTTTGAGGAATGCATGTTGATCGCTGGTCAGATGGATAGCCAGAATACCTTTTATATGTTCAGCGATTATCTTCGAAATGATCTTGAAAGATATATTGCATAGGGAAATCGGCCGGAAATCAGAGAAAGTTTCCGCGTCAGGCTTCTTGGGGATGAGGGCGATCAGCGTTGATGATATATGCGGATGAATATGGCCCGTAGTCCTGGAGTCTTCAATCATTTGCAGGAGGTCATGTTTAAGAAGCTCAAAAAAACACAGAAAGAATTCAATGGACCATCCGTCCGGCCCAGGACATTTGTCCTTTTTGAATGCTTTAAGGACCTTAAGAAGCTCGTCCTCCGTGACTGGTTGGAAGATAGCTTCATTACATGAGTCGTCAAACATAATAGGGTATACCTCAATCCCCCATAATATATCATGGATGTCGGCGCCTCTTCCCCTGCTGTATTGTGCTTTGAAGTGATTAAAGGCCGCTTTAGAAATGTCCTGATGAGTGTGAAGAAAACCGCCATGTCCATCGCTGATCCTCCAGATAGCGTTGGTCTGTCTTCGGTGATTTGCATATCGCTGAAAAAATTTCGTGTTCCGGTCACCCAAGCGCAGCCATGATATCCGGCTCTTTAAACGCCATGAGGACTCCTCCAGATTTAAAAGGTGGATTTTCCTGCGGGAAAGATCCGATAACAGCGTTCTCATCTGGAAAGTCATGGAATTGGGGTCGTGTCCATTGTGGATGCGCTCAATCTCCTGTTGGATAAATAAAAGTTCATGCCTGTTTTTCCGTTTTTCATCAGTCTGCCATGATTTGACCCTAGTGCGCAAGAGAGTCATGCGGGCATGGAACGTAGATGAGGGGTCGTCGTTGACCAAGTCCAGCCATGTCGAGGATACCATATTGGAGAAAGCCGAATTCTCCAGAAAAGAGTGGTCAAACTTGAAAGGGAAATGTTGCTGGAAAAATTTCTGTCGCCATTGAAGGAATATTGGGCGATGATCTGAAATGGAGTCGAGGCCGATGGATAGAGAAGGATGGCCAAAAGAGTTAATTATGTCAGCCTGCATAATGACTCGATCCAGGCGCTTAGCAATGTATGAGTCGCCCGAGCGACCATTATCCTAGGTGTGGGAAGATTTGGAAGGAGAAATATCGATGAGGTTCCACTGAAGGAGACGGTCCCTGATGAAATCAGAAATGGGGTCGATTTGCCTGCCCGCTCCCCAAACCTCGTCCAGACCGAGGGTGAAATTCATGTCGCCGACCAGCATCAATTGAGGGATCTCACATAGATCCGATGAGAAAAAACGGTCCCAGAATGGTAATCTGTGAGAGTATGGCGCATAGACGTTGAGGATGTTGACAGTAGATTGATGCCCCCGGAAGGATGCATTGAGAAGAATACCTGCGAAGCATTTGTAAGCAGAGGCTTTAATCCATAAGGGATTCCATAAAGCAACTAGACCGCCGGAGAGGCCACTAGCGCCAATTGCCGAAATATGCCAAGATGGGAACATCCCTCTGAAGTATGTGAGAGAAGATTGACAGTCATGCATGGATTCTTGTATGAGAATGATTTTTGGACGGGCAGAGTAGAATAGATGCTTCAATGCAAGATATTTGGGCCCTGCCCCCAGCCCGCGTATATTCATAGAGACTATGTCTGTCATGGCGCAGATGGGCCAACCGCATCTGCTCTAAGAGGCTGAGTCTGAGTGAGAGACATATCAATGATTGGAATATCGACCAGAGATAGTGACCGGATACTGGAGTCTGGTAATTTTGGACGCCCACGGAAGTGTCTGGATCCACCACGTGACGTCTTTCTTACTGTAATGTTCCGTCCCGAAGCAGGGCTGATAGAGGGGGGAATCTGTTGGGAAGGCTTATGGATCGTGAGAGGCTCCAATTCAGTGGATTTATGGTGGAGGAGCAGGTCAATGTCACAGTCGAAGAGATTATGAGGCGAAGATGATGGGCTGTGGACATGGGAGGCGGAGTTGGGTTCCTTCCCCCTATTCGAGCAGGTAGGAGAGGAAGACGGGGGAGGAGTGGATGATATGAGGATGGGGAAGGATCCATTGTCAAGGTCCCCAGATATGATGGGAGATGGAGGTCGAATGGGAGGTAAGGCGGTCGGCTCCGTGATGGGGGCGAGGGGAGGAGAGGGTGTGCGCGAGGGGGATGAGTAGCGCGGAGATGCCGAGAGAGGAGGGGCGGTATCATTGGAAGGGGGAGCCTGGGGGAGGCCCGAGCGGGGGGGGGGACACCGTGACATCTGTGCAGCAGTTTGGAACCGGCGACGTCGAATATCCTTGCGGGGGCACATATCAATTAGATGGCCTGTCTTATGGCACGCAGCACATCTGAATGGTATGCCCCAGAAATCCAGCCTCTGTGAGATGCGTCTACCGCACCATGTTATGTCAACCTGTTCAGGATAACCACCCCGGTATGTGCGTTCTATGAGAATCCAGGCGATTCTCTTGTCCCGCTCACCTATGCACCACGGATCCACATAGATGAAGCGTCCAATGGAGTTCCCGATGATTTCAAGAACTTCCTTGGACCACATCTCCAAGGGGAGATTTGGAATCTTGACCCATATGAGATTATGAGAGGGAGTGTTTTTGAGGGGATCGAAACCAATAAACCAGCGGTGGAGAGCAAGAAAACTTCTATCTTGCACCCAGGGAACACGGAGAATGGCATCCACGTCATCAGCATCAATGAAATGGAAGCAGAACCACTCCTTCATAAGATGAGAGATTATGGGCGAGTAAACGATAATCGGCTTCCAGCGATCCGCGATCCATTTACGCATGACAGATTCTTCCATGCAAGGGAAGTACCAACGTCCAATGAGCGCAAATTTTTGAAGGTTCGCAATGCGCTCGGTGAGGTGAGGGGAATCAATGTGGATAGCCGGCGGTGGGGCAGATGATTTAGCCGGAGCGCGAGATTTGTTATAAGAAGGGGGTCTTCCAGGCGGAGAGGGAGGCAGATGTGAGTCCTGGCCTGACGCCCGAGAAGACTGATGAAAAGAGGGGTGGAGAGATACGCATGCCAAAGAGGAGCGAACAGGAGAGTCCGGCTGAGTTCGAGCATGGGCCTCCTCAGCCTGAATGGCAGCCCGAATCATTGCCTCCGTGGCAGATGATTCGGACGCCGAGTCCATATTGGGAAAGGTGATGACGCGGCAAATAATGAGTAGACTGACAAGAGAGGCCTGTCAGGGGATGAATGTCGACAGCAAGAAAAAGCCTGAGAAGATGAGTCCAAGATCAATAGGCAGGTAAAGGAGTCAGCCGAGTAAACCTCGGGATGGCGGAGAGAGAACGTAGGCCGGTCTATAAGAGGAGATATAATATCATATAGACATAACACATAAAAGAAGTAGCTGATAACATAAATAGACACCGCCGTCGGAGGCCTTCAGGAGAGATAAAAAAACTATATATGGACAACGAGATGTCCAAGAGACAGGGCAAAAAATCTCATCATATCCCAATGCAACCGTGGAATTTAATGAAAGAGGGAAACCGAAAGAGCCGGCATGACAGAGAAGTGCACGGAGCCGGAGAAAAATAGCCGGAAAATATGGAGCAGAAAAAAACAGCAGAGGAGAAACCAGGGCCGAGGAGCTTCTAAGAAGATGCAGATTCTTGACATAAGTCGCAACAGCACCAGGAACAGATACGAATGCGAATGTCCATGCAGGGTTTGTATAACCAAAAACCCCGCATATATAACATGATCAGTGCAGTTGGAGAGTGGTAAAGGGGACGAAAGGATAAAAACTTCCCTATTCAGGAAGTCAGAATAATATTAGCGTGAAAGATATAAACCAGACAGTGTAAAACAAAAACCCATAGAGTGTCGTATAAACATACCTGGAGTAGCCACGTCCAAGGGAAGAGCCACAGGCAAGGAATCGGAGTTAATCAAAGAGTTCTGAGAGGTGTTTTGCATCTGCAGCATTGTCACATAGCCGAGGGAGGAAACAAGACATCGTCTATGTGGAGTGTTTATGTAGCTAGAAGGGTGAGTTGTTGAAACGACAGCTGTGGGGTTGCATGTAGAGGATAAAGCCACGGGAAGCTCATGCAGCCTGTTCCTTATGCGAGGAGTTCATAAGTGTAGTCCAGTAAGTAGGGCCATGATAAGAGATAGGGACGGCATGGATGCAGGGATGTGTCCACGGGGCAAAATAGGAAATGGGGGAGTAGGCCCAAAAAAAAAAAAGAAACAAGTGGATTTACCCGGGCAGGTGGGGCGCCATGGTCTTCCCTGGAGCGCTACCCCGAGGTTCGCCATTCACTGGTTCGCCATTCGCCATTCGCCATTCGCCATTCGCCAATCGCCCACATTGGAGACCATCATCTCATCTCCTTAACATGTGCCCAAAATGAGTCGGATAGATACAATTAATTCATTAAGATTGTTCTCCTTTAACATTAATTTATTAAATTTAAACATTTTTTAACATAAACTAAAGTTATGACATTAAATTTCTCATTCTCTATCCATCTTACTGTGACAATAACAATCCCCACTCAAACCATTATTATTTTAAGCCTCTATGGATTTCGTCATTGTGCTAGAAATTTCACGAATGAGAAAAGAACATCTAAATCCATGTTCATTATTCCGTTTAACTAATTATAGAGTACAACTCTCAAACATCTCATGGCTCAGGTTAAGCATGGTGTCTACTTATTCTACCAATTTAAAATGGATCGCATTATTTTTTTTTTTTGGAATTTGGTAATTGAAAAATTACATGGTTAAAGTGTTTGAATCATATTTTTTTTACAATTATAATTCAAAATTTAAAAAAAAAATTCTACCAAATTTTATTATACCATTACCCACACTTTCATTATTTTCCAAATTAATATGTAAATAATTTTAAACCACGGAGGTCGGTCTCGAAACTAATGAGGTACAAGAATAAAGGCACAATAAGCGCATCCCAAAAAGCACATCCATTGTGACTCAGCATAAATTACAGTTGCTCCAAAAAGCAGTAAATTAATGAATTGGGAATACATTTACTGTAACCAATAAATTAATGAAATGAAAATTTACATTGTGGAATACTTTATTGCAACATGTGCCAAGGCTACCACCACGTGCAAGAGTCGATAGCGGGTCGCAGTGAGTCCGTCTCTGCTTAATGGAGAAAAACGTACGCAGTAGAAAGACGATTAGATTTCCTTCACTTCACAAGTTAGTCGCGCATGTGGTTG
>APFE031333134.1:14548-35422 GCA_000404065.3 Pinus taeda
TTTGGCCATGGCGCTGAAACACGTAACGGGATGCATTTTAATTATCCTCTGTCTATGTACAAGTATACGCTTCGCAGCAGCTGACCCAGAGATTTCTACCGTTTGGAGCAATTGCGGCAATCATACATATAGAAACGGCAGCGCGTTTCAGCTTAATCTAAACAAGGTTTTAGATTCACTGGTTAACAATGTTTATGCCACCGGATTCAATACCTCTAGTACTGTTGCTCAGGGGACAAACAGCAATAGTACTGTTTACGGGCTTGTCCAGTGTAGGGGAGATTTAGATTCTTCCGATTGCAGACAGTGCGCATCCACGGCTAAAGCGAATCTTGTTCAGGTTTGTCAAAACACTTCAGGATTGATTCAACTAGACGGCTGCTTCTTGCGTTACGACGATCATAATTTTTACAACGATATTGAGAGTACGAATGGGACGCCAGCAATCGTTCTTTGCAACACTGGGAACAGCAGTCAGCCACAGCAGTTTACAACTGCTGTGAGAGCCCTGCTCTCAAATAGTACCGCTAATGCTCGACAGAGCCCCAAACTTTTCGCCACAGATACAGTCGCTGCGCCTGGTAATATATCGCAGACCATATACAGCTTAGCACAGTGTTGGAGAGATCTGTCCCGCACAGGCTGCGGATCGTGCCTGACTTTTGCCGTAGAAAATATATTTGATTGCCAAAGTGGAGCTCTTGGGGCACAATTCGGATCTGAGAACTGCTACTTGCGTTACGAGGTCTATGAATTTTTCAACGCTGCCGTTCTTTCGCCGCCACCATCGTTGCCACCAGGGGAAAGTCCTCCCCCGTCCTCTGGTAATTTTGTTTTGTCGAGGAATACACGGGTTTTGTAGGATTTCATTTGTTTCTGCTTAACTAAAACATAGATTACTGGTTATTGACACTTTTCTGTAAATATGCAGCAGGCAAGAAACCTAGCGTCTTGGGTATAAGTCTGGGTGTAGTAGCCGCTACGATTGTATTAATTGCAGTCATAATTATTTGGAAGTGGAATATCTGCTCTCTTCTGAAACGTCCGGAGGAGATTTATGGAACCGGAGGTCCTGAAATTGCAGCTAACTTATTCATTGTTAAGGATTTAAGACGCTTCTGATTACGTTGTGTGCAAGATAAATAAACACGTTGTATTTGTTTTCGCAGGTGGGGAAGAGAATTCTATCCTAGGGCAGAGCATAGCCAATCCAGAGCTGATTTTCAATTACGACATTCTGAGAGAGGCTACCTGCAATTTCAATCTAGCGAACAAACTTGGAGACGGAGGTTTTGGATCCGTCTATAAGGTGAGAGCAATACATCTCTTTAAATTAAATAAACTAGCATTTGCACCTAATGTTGCAAAGGGAACGCCGTAAGGCATAGTGTCTGGAAGAATATTGAAATGTGAATGGGCTTTTTTGAAAGAAAGGGTCGATGATAATGAGTTTCAATTGAGGTAGCCATGCCGAAAACCCTATTCGGGGGTTAAAGTGGCTATGAAATAGAATTTCAGTAGTCATAAATATCCATTGAACTTGTTTAGATACCTTAAAGATTGCCTAGTTGAAGGTGAAGTTAAACAAATGAATTCACGCAAACAACAACTAGGTATCCATATTGATATACAAAATTTTAAAGAGAGGTATGTTAATCTTTTCAAAGAACATTCTAATGTATTTGCCTAGAAATATGAAGACCTTAAACCATATCACATTGTGATGAACTGAATCCCTGCTAGGATATATTCCTTATGACGCAGAGAAGCCACAGGTGGTTGACAAGGAGGTGAAAACAAATGCTTGGGCCCATGAAGGAGCTCTATATTGTCCTCCAGCCCACAATGTTCCTATGAGTATTATATTCCATGGCAACATCGTACACAGAGACATCCCTTGCTCATTACTCCTAGTATGGTAATATTGACTAACTCTACTTGTGTCACAAATCATATAAAAAAGGATTTCAGTTAGCTCCGTGGTCGTTGGAAAATAATAATATATACAACTTTCATCCATCATGGCCTCTCAACAGTCCAATTACTTAGCTAATTTCAGACCTATCTTGAAACATTCTATATGATGCCACTTTTATTAGATGGATGCAGAAATTAGATTTTAGAATGGGAATTGTGCTTCAGTGTTATTTTCATTCAAGCGGCATTTGTGCCAACTATGTCTTTTGGACAATTATGCTTATTTTAAATGGTAATGTTGTGTCAAGTAGTATGTGCTAGCATGCCACAAGGACATACAGTTAAGATCCATTGTGAAGCCAACCTAGAGTTTTTCTTGGCTGCTCATGGTGATGTTGCAGTGCTTGCACTGGAAAACCCACATGATCCTCACCAGGTATGTTCATCAGTTTGAGCTACTTTATTTGAAGCTCGCTGAAAGCATTTGTTCATCTAATAATTGATGATTGATCACTATCCTTATTCCCCTGTTTGGTGGAACCTTTTGTCACCAATGGATCAAAGTAGTCCTTCGAGTCCTACAAAAGTTGCAACTGGAGGCAATTTTATCACTTGCAGAACTCAAACAGGGACTCTCTGTATGTGTTTGTAAATGTTCTGTATGTTTTTGGCGATGTGTTCTACAGAAGGGCCATTCCTCTGATCACTCTTGTATGGGTAACCATTCTTGCGATGAAAAGTGCACATATTGCTCTCTTGAATCACACCAAGGAAATGAATTGGAGGAATGCCGAAATTTGGCAGGTCATGATGGGAGTCATGATTGCAAAAAGAAAAATCATACATGTAGAAGCTTTGTTCTTTATTTAATAAATCATCTAATTGTAACAAATTTTGTTGCTTGAAGGTTGTCCATGAAAGTTACAAATTGCTACAAATTGGAAAATGCCTACAAATTGTTCATTCTAATAAAATGAAAAGTTATTTGTGGGTGGGATGTTGTCTTTTAACAAGTATCTAAGATAGATCCCCAAGCTTTGCAGATCAAAGTATCTGAGATGAAAATCCAAATGCATTTAATATGATTAATGTTGATTGTTTTTCCTATTTTAGATGAGTTACTTTTAATTTTAATTTTAAACCATATATAAATCATACCGATTGTTTTACCATTAAAATTATTTAATTATCCATTTTATTTCAGGCAATACTTACTTGTACTTCAACACTGTAAAGATATCTTTGAACACAACATTTTCTTGAAATTCATTATTCTTCATTCCTGTAAGTCCACGGCTCTCTAACAACCATTACCATTGACTTGAGGATATTTAAAGAACATTGTGATATACTTAAAACCCTAGTTTTAAAAATAAAACATAAATTCCTTGAGAATTCACTTTCTTTAGATCCTTTGAAAGCTCATTCTCCATAGGAGTTCATGATTTGTTGATAACTATCCTCGGCTGCACTTGGAGATCATACACCGCATAGCAACCTCCCGTGAAATAACGACAAAAATCTTATAAATCAGACAGAGCAAATCAACATTGCCACGAAATACCTGAAGTATCATCATCGCTGTTACTTCATAAAAAGTGCCAAACATAATACAGAACAATAGCACAAACAAGCACCACACACATTTGTAATACACTTTTATTATTATGGGCTGATAAAGAAACAGAGGATACAGAGCTATACAGAGGCCAACCCACAGTCAAGTCGATCACAAACAATGAACTATGATCATCCAGAGGCCAACTCCATTGACTTTGCTATACAATTATTTACATATTTTACATCATCAATGCAACGGTATAAGAAATGCAAGTGATCAGAAGTGCCAGTGGATTCAAATGATTTAAGAAATAAGGGGGAAGCAGTGTATTAGCTGATCCAGCGAAAACATACCACTGACCAGGAATCTCTAAACAGAAAGGTGGGGTGCAGTTCCTATTCGATGAAGGAAAGAAAAAAATACCAGCAATTGCCCCAAATTGTCACCTCGTGCTGTACCAATCTCCTACCAAATCACACTCCTTTCAAATTTAGATGTTCAGCAAGAAGTCCAGTAGTATCCAACGCCTTCTCCATCAGTCTGCCCAATTCTTGCAGATAGACTTGGGATCGTGCCTTCTACTTTTCAAAGGAAACCTCCAATGGCTAAAAGGAGTATTTTACTTCCTACAAGGCCAAGAAGTGCTAAGAATCTATGTTAACATTGTGATTCATCAATGGTCTTTACCTGTGTAGTTTGAAGAGTTGTCATTCTATAGAACAAAGACTATTTATCAGCTTGTAATTTGTACAACTTGTATAAGCAATTCTAGATTAGGTGGATTTAGTTCCTTTCTCCTACCACCACTGTAATTAGCGCTGTCTTCTTTTAGTTCTACCAATTTTGCACACTTCTCTATGATGAGGTCAATTTCGCAATTCCTGGGTCATCAAATGACAGGGGCATGTTCGGCCAGTGTGGTGAATAGTTCTCCATTGCTGGTCTTCTGTTCGATGATCAACAAATCATATTTGGCAAATCCCAGTGGTATTGTGCTTTCCAGATCCTGGCATTGTTGTACCCAATTTCTGTCTTTAGCGAGGTAATTGTCACAGTGGAAAACAGATGAACGACGATGGTTTTTAGAGAACCATCGTCCATACATACAACCTTCAAAGGCAATTACTTAATTCCATTGCAATAGGCCCAAAATACAACATCTAAGAATAGGATTTTATCAATCCAAGACTGTACAGAAAGCGCTCTGACTTTGATTTGAAGAGATCACCAAGGGAGAATCGGATGGCAGGTTCCCTTGGAGGAGATTTTGTATGCATACAGTCGTCTTTTACTTGCAAGATTGTTAGTTCAATTTCTTGGCAAACAACTTCTACTGTCTTGGCATCAACGGGGTTTCCAGCTGTATCAGTCACATAGAACACATCAGCTACCTTATCACCCCGCGTTGACACCTCTGCTTTTGTAACTGACATCCCATTTTCTCTAAATATGCGAGTCACCTCCGACAGAAGCCCAACACGGTCGTTGGTGCAGAGTTACAGTCGCATACCCTGAATTCATAAAATATCATCAACAAAACTCACACTAACCTGATTAAAATTTAAAAAGGATCAAATTTGAATGCACCGGGAATCCCAGTCTTAGGGTTACTGACCAGTAATAAATGTTTTGGAGCAATGTTAATATGTGATGTTAAAAGAACAGAACCTTTTCAATTTCATGGTTGGATGACCTTAAATTTGGAGGAAGTAAGTTGGTTGCACGTCATAAGAATTTTGGGAGTGAAATTCTTGTATGTTCAATTGAGAATTTATCAGATCATTTTTATACTCAATGTTGCATATGTTCTTGAGACAACTAAATATAGATTGCCAATTGGGGAAGCAATCTGATTCCATTGAAATATTTTCAAATGAGGGAAGTAGATTACCAAATGGTGCACCTCCTCTTAATATCAGAGTTGCACATTTTGCAATATTTTATTTGAGTTACATCTTTGTTTATGATATGCTTTGAGTGTTTCTTTTGAAGCTAAAACAGAGTGCTTTGGTTTAAATGTAGTTAATTTTTACAGGAGAGACACTGCAAATCTAATAATCTACTTTATGGCGACAGATAGATAGTTCATCTTAAATTTATTATTTAATATCTATAAAAAAAAATTGCATGTGAATTTGTTACAAAAATCGAATGTTTTCTGGAATACATTTCACACAGAAGTGCGGTGTGATTAAATCCTTTCACGCTGAGATAATATACAATGTGGGAAAAGTGACCCAGTTTCCATTAGAACTTGGAGTACAAATCCCGTAACCAGAAACGGGATAGCCATGAGTTCAAATTCATTAAATTCATCTTTTTTGTCAATCTGTCTTCACTTGACCAATTTTCAAGGTAGCTGGATCCAAAATCACTCTCATATTTGCTACCAACGAGGTTTTTCTTTAAACTCATTTTTATTCTGGTTATATGCTTGTGTATTACATGTTCAACTCCCTTCATTCTCCATAGGAGTTCATGATTTGTTGTTAACTATCCTCGGATGCACTTGGAGATGATACAGCGCATAGCAACCTCCCGTGAAATAACGACAAAAATCTTATAAATCAGACAGAGCAAATCAACATTGCCACGAAATACCTGAAGTATCATCATCGCGGTTACTTCATAAAAAGTGCCAAACATAATACAAAGAACAATAGCACAAACAACCACCACACACATTTGTAATAAACTTTTATTATTATGGGCTGATAAAGAAACAGAGGATACAGAGCTATACAGAGGCCAACCCCCAGTCAAGTCGATCACAAACAATGAACTATGATAATCCAGAGGCCAACTCCATTGACTTTGCTATACAATTATGTACATATTTTACATCATCAATGCAACCGTATAAGAAATGCAAGTGATCAGAAGTGCCAGTGGATTCAAATGATTTAAGAAATAAGGGGGAAGCACTGTATTAGCTGATCCAGCGAAAACATACCACTGACCAGGAATCTCTAAACAGAAAGGAAAGAAAAAAATACCAGCAATTGCCCCAAATTGTCACCTCGTGCTGTACCAATCTCCTACCAAATCACATTCCTTACAAATTCAGATGTTCAGCAAGAAGTCCAGTAGTATCCAACGCCTTCTCCATCAGTCTGCCCAATTCTTGCAGATAGACTTGGGATCGTGCCTTCTACTTTTCAAAGGAAACCGTATAGTGCATATTCAGATTGCAATTACAGAGATCAACAGAGAGCTCATTGAGAGCAACATCCCTGTCTATACTCCAGTGACATGAATACCAATGCCCCTTTCCTGCACTAGAAATCCAAGAAGCGACCAACTCTCACAGCATCCACAGTAAGCATATTCATAAATAAGTGTCAGCATTCATACCATAGAAATGAAAACGAATCCCTAAGCCTTTAGCCAAAACATATCTGAACCGTAAACGAAGCACACCCAAAAAAACGAGAAACTTGAGATTTCAATTGCTTATTAAGTAGGCAATTTCTCCCCTGCCCATACCTCCAGAATTCTTCAATTTCAGCCAGAATTTTCCCAAAAACAACAGAAACCCCAATGCTTAAACAAGAAACCAGTCCAAAACACAATTCTATCGGCGGAAATTTAAAGCCCCCATTAACGCTCATAACGCTCCACGGCCGTAACGCTCCACCTTCACCTCGATCTCTGACATGTTTCTGCAGTTGCCGAAGATGACAGAGAAACAATGGTTCCTTGAGTATGGCAATCGTTGGGTAGTTTGATCCAACGCTATCAATTATTCGAATCGTCTAACATCAAATCAGACGGATGATAACGATGACAGCACACACCACAGGAAAGTTTATCTCAGAGGAAACGCCTTACGGCGTAATTAGATATTCGGAAATAGCAGCACCTACTAAAATTCAAGAAATAAAAAATAGATTTTGACGTTTGTCGATCTGCAGGGGGTTCTCCCAGATGGCAGGGTGGTTGCAGTTAAACGGCTCTATATGGGTACAAGACATGCAGATGCTGAATTTCTGAATGAAGCGAACCTCATCAGTCGTGTTCAACACAGAAATCTAGTGAAATTGCTTGGTTGCGCAGTTGAACGCTCAGAAAGGCTACTAGTTTACGAATACCTCGAGAACAGCAGTCTTGACAAGTTTCTATTCGGTATCTACTCGTTCTTAACCCCTGGATGGTTTTTGGATTCCATTGTTTTATGTTTGTCTTCAGGTAATATATTTATGATCTCTGGTGCGTTGCAGATGCTACAAAACGTCATTTGCTTGACTGGAAAGAGAGATACGAAATCATTGTTGGAACTGCACGTGGTCTGGCCTATCTTCATGAGGAATCTCAGATTCGGGTCATCCACAGAGACATTAAAGCCAGCAATATTTTACTCGATGATAAACATAAACCCAAAATAGCAGACTTTGGGTTGGCCAGATTCTTTGCAGAAGATGAGAGCCACGTCAGCACTAGAGTTGCAGGAACATTGTAAGAATAGGAAAATTTGAAGAATGGAAATTCATCTAAATTTTGCCCTTTTTAATTGGTCTTAATTTTGCCTTTTTAATGAGATTTAATATGTAAAATTTCAATGAGATTTAATATTTAAATTGCAAAATGTTTGTAATTTTATTTTATTTATTTTTTGGGTTATTTTTAATATAAAATAATTTTATATGAATAATTTTTAGAAAAAATGAAATGGACTATTTTTTTAAAAAGTATTAAAAATTAATTTATTTGGTTTTAATTTTTTTGGTTAGTTTTCAATTAATTGTTTTAATAAAAGATGAGTTTATTTAGGATATAAATTAGTCTAATGAAAATAGTTGAAATTCTAGCACGATTTTCTTCAAATTTTAGCCGAAATTTTGGAAAATCTTATGTTCAACTTTGAGGATTTTGGATGCCCAGAGATCTCTGATTGTCTTAATCCATTTTCACCCTAAAAAGCAATTCAGACTCTTATAATCAGTTTTTTTGGAAAAAAAAAGTCTACAGATTCAAACTAAAAACAACTTTATAGGTAAATGTGTGGGCCAGGGAGACAAAGCTATTAATTAATTACAGTACATGAAACAAAACTGGTATTTTCAAATAGTGGTAGTCTAACCAGACTGATTTTTTGCCTAGAAAGTCATGGAAATTCCTGCTATATTTTGAGAAAATATGACAGGGATTTTTGTAAATCCAAGTTAGAGTTGTTAAACTTTAAGATTTTAGGTGCTCTAGATGTTTTTGATGGTGCTAAATCTATTTAAACCATAAAAACTTGATGTTTTTGATGATGCTAAATCCATTTAGAACATAAAAACATGATTCAGACATTACCTTAATAAACAAATCCTATCTAAATATAGATCATATTATTTTGAAGTGGATCAGTATGGAAATTTGATTCCTTCCGACACTGTGCAGAGGTTACATGGCCCCTGAATACGCCTTACGCGGACAGCTAACAGAGAAAGCCGATGTATTCAGCTTTGGAGTGCTTCTACTTGAAATTATCAGCGGAAGAAAGAATCGGAGTTCGTGTGAAGACATGGAGTTTCTCATCGAAGGAGTATGGTTTATGTCCATGTCATCTTTCGAGTCTCAATTTTCTCAATTCTTTATAGTATGGCATGCCTTGCTAACTAAAGTTTTTATGTTTTTGTTGATATGACGAAGCAGACATGGAGACTATATACAACAGATAGAGCT
The DNA here is from genome assembly GCA_000404065.3 of Pinus taeda. Taxonomy (NCBI): domain Eukaryota; kingdom Viridiplantae; phylum Streptophyta; class Pinopsida; order Pinales; family Pinaceae; genus Pinus; species Pinus taeda. The sequence continues at coordinate 23,697 of APFE031333134.1, forward strand.
TTAGAAATTATGGATCCCACATTGGAAGGCAGTTATTCCTCGGAGGAAGGGATTAGAGTGATTAAAATTGGCCTTCTGTGCACGCAAGCAGCTGCTGCGTCGCGGCCTTCGATGTTCCGGGTGGTGGCGATGCTGACAAGTGAGACCGAACATCTTCCTTCGCCCACACAGCCTGCTTTCGTAGATCTGGATAACGCCGGCGGCCCTCACAAATTGAAACTTGGTAAAATTAGTGATTTAGCTGCCGATCCTACATCCGGCACTCTGGAGCCGAGGTGAAAATCCGACAATGCCTCTGGCATTATGGTATCTTGTCAGACAGCATTATCTTCTCTGTCAGTTAGAATGGTTTTTAAGTGGGGAGGTTGTTGATATTTGTGTACGTTCTTCAGAGAATGGGCTGAGCGAATTTAGGGTTTCAATCTTGAAAAGTGGTCATTGAGGAAGATATTTTGATTCAAAGCACCACCTTATCGTGCGCACTAACAGTTTTTGTTTGATAGGAAAAATAGCTGATATCAATGTTATTGTAAAAATATAAAATGGTAAGGTATTGGTTTTTATTTTTCACATTTAAAAAAATCATATTTTATTTACTGAATATTAGCTATAAAATTTTCACGATCATGTTTGCTATTAATCTCGATGGAAAATTACATTGAATAAAGAATAAGTGAGTCTCTTAGAAAACAAATGTGATTTTTTTGAAAAGGTTTCTAACTATTATATCGTTATTGGTTAAAAGGTTTTGATATTATAATAACTATTTTAAAATAGGATATATTTAAAATATATTAAGATAAAATATTTAATGTTTTTAAATTTTTTAATGTTTTATATATATATATATTATATATATATATATATATATATATATATATTTAATGTTTTATATTGTTTAATAGGTTTATTAATATGGTTTATGTTATTTTGATATAAATTAAATGATTGGTAAATGTTTCTAGGCATTAATTTATGATTACATACAAAACATTTACATTATATATATCTTTATTTAATTTGATTAAAAATTATAAAAGTTAATTAAATTATACTTTTCTTTTAAATTGTTATTATTATTTTAAACAAAAAGAATTAATATATAACTCAAACATATATATTAGGAAACATGAAAAAATATTCTTAATTATAGAAATTGACTCTTCACTTTACCATAGAAATTCACTCATTGTAAATAGTTGTTTTTACATTACCATGGGCCAATATCTTGGATTATCAATATGACACATATTGATATGAAATTTTCTTTAATTAATTAATTTAATTAAAATAAAATAATTAAAAAACATGACTAACTTAAAAATAAACTAAAATTATAAAATATATATTCTGAATAACATACCAATCAAAATAAATATTTTTCAAATAATTAAATATTACAATATACCATTTAAAAAAATCACATTTATTTTTATTAATATGTAAAATAATATTAATAAATTTATAGCAATTAAAACACATACATATATAGATTTTATATATTAATTTATTTTTATTCATATGTAAAATAATATTAATAAATTCATAGCAAAGTCATGGAGGTTTTTGCCCTCCACACCAACCTCTAGAGCCCAAGTGTCATGCCCTGAGGGATCGGGCGCTCCGCACGACGGGCAGGCGACCCACACGATGGGCGGACAAGCCTTCACCCGGCAAACGTGCACGACCCGAGCACCGGGCAAGGCACACAAAACGTAAGTTGGTGGTTGATGGGCACGCACATAACGGGCGGGTGACACGAGGGCGACCCACGCCCAAGAGGCGGACGCCCTGAACGAAGACATCAACGATGGATGGAGGACCGGGTGCAAGCAGGCGAAGTCCGAATAGGCGGAGGGCTGCACGAAGGTGCGCCCACCCACCCGGGCAAACAGCAAACGGAACACATAACCGGTGGGGCGAAGGCAACACACGAGCAGCAGGGCGGGTTATGCACACACATAGGATTGTCGAACAACGACAGGTCCGAACGAAGGGCGAGGGCGGCACGAAGGTGCGCCCGCCCGCCCGAACGAACAACGTGCAAAGGCACACACGAGACACGACGGGTAGCGACGGGTCTGAACGAAGGGCAGGGCGGCACGAAGGTGCGCCCGCCCGAATGAACAACGTGCAAAGGCACACACGGGACACGACGGCAGTGGCGGGTCTGAACGAGGGACAGAGTGGCACGAAGGTGCGCCCGACTGAACGAACACTGTGCGAAGGCGCGGGTTGGCACACACGCAGAGCAACCAAGAGGGCGACATCAATAGCGAACGACGCACTACGAGCAGTTGGCAGTAGGATGACGCACACGGGTTGGACAAGCATACACAAAGATGAGCAGGCTTATACCCACTTTGGCGTGGGCGACCTTGTGCAACAAGGGCCGGCCCGCCGAAAGTGGAGAACGCGACTGTTCGATAATAAACAAGTCGGCTTCATGTATTATTGGGCGATTGTTTATGAAATTGGGGGTCGGCTTGGCAAATCGACACCCCTCCCCAAATCGACGGTGGAGCCTATAAAGGCAGCGCACTTGGTCATTTGGAAAACAACGAATTCGATCAAGCATTCGATCATCTAGTCTCTAGCGGCAGTCTTGAACGCAGAAGTGCGAGTTATGTAGAGACAACGACGCAAGTACAGAGGCGGAAGTGGAGGTCGGTAAACGCAGTTGGAACTGCGGGTTGATCGTCGGGTTTGGCAGTGAGAAGTCGCATATGTTGCGCACTGTTTTAAATATGCCGGTCTTGGCAACGAAGGGTGCCTGAACGAGATGGTGAATTGGACATAGGCCGCGGGTCTCTTATAAACTCGGATTGGTCGTAGACCTGGTATAATTCGAGTGGGCCACGGGACTGTTGTAACTGTGAATTGGCCGTAAGCTTGTTGTAACCCGAATTGGTTATGGAATTGTTGTAAGTTCGGATTTGGATATGGACCTGTTGTAAAATTCGTGTGACCGAAGGGCGCACGCCATTGTATAAGATTTGTCAAGTTAATGATAAAGTCGAGGGCGCACTTGGTTGGGAGTTGCCCCTCCCGTATAAACTTTGCGTTAAGTTTCTTAATATTGCATTGTTGCGGTTTTGCTAATAATTGAATTATGCTTGAATGTAAAATATAATTGAAGTATTATATGGTTGTTCGGTTATAAGTTATAATTCAGTTATATGCATGAAGTTTTAAGTTTACACTAATTCGGTAGGTGGAATTAAGTGTTGAAGACGAAGGCGTAGTCCACATACGCTCAAACCAAGCGTAAGGTGGTGCCGCACCCGCCCAATAAACAAAAAAAAATATTGGGGGCGTGACAGATGGTATCAGAGCTTAGTTGGAGCTGATGAACAGATCGTTTGTACTGGTTGACAAGTGCAGGAGCATCGGTTGAAGACAGGTTGAACAGGTTGTTCGTAGAAGCTTGAACATCCAAGCGAAAATTGAAGGTGAATCTTCCTGGTCTGGGGTAGATATCCGCAGAATTATGAAGCAGTTTGACAACGGCGAGAAAAGGGTCAACAGTGACCATAATGCAGTCAAGACACTTCGATATGAGATATTGGAGGGTATGGCGAGATGGAGTTCTAATTAGGTTGCTATGCGTACCGAAAACATGAAGATTCGGGAGGGTTGCATGGGACTCATGAAGGACTTGGAAGGATTCGGGAGTCAATTCGGAAGTTCAACAAGTGTTGAGCTTGACAAAATTGGCAAAGAAATCTGTCAAAACGACTTGGGTCTCCAAGAACTCTTCAGCGAAAGAGTTCGGCTGAGGAAGGAAAGCTTTAAAGTAGAAGTAAGGATCAAGCAGATCGAAGAAGAAATAAAGAAGAAACTTCTTGACAAGAAGTTGGTCGTGATTGAACAAGAAGAGCTTGATTATATTGACAAGTTGGAAGCTCACTACCGGGAAAACCCCGAGGACCTCCGGAAGCTTAGCTCCATGAACTTGGTCGATGAGCGATTTGGCATTACGTTTGAACAGAACACGGTGGAGGGGAAGCTTGGAACAAGGCAAGAAGCACCAAGCCCGCGCTCCCTGGGCGAACAAAGCAAAGCAAAGTATCCTAAGAGGAGTGTCGAGAAAGAGCACAAACTCATCGACACATCTGAGGACAAATTCTTGAAGCAAATTGCAGAGATCAGGTGCAAGACAAAACAAAAAAGGGAAGACAATTCCTTGAAGTTGAGTTTTGTGGACATGACCGTGCAGGGCAAAAGGCTGGCAGCATTGATCGATACGGGAGCTACTCATAGCTTCGTGAGTAGGAAGACCGCGAGATCTTTTGGGAAGAAAGCGAAAATGGGGAGGGAAAACAGCGCCTTCAAAGCGGTTAACTCTCCTATCAAAGCTATTGATGGATTGTTAAAGGATGCTCAGATAAGGGTTGGATCATGGTTCGGGAAGTTGGATTTGAGAGTTGTAGACATGGATGATCATTCGATGGTACTAGGGCTGGATTTCATGAGACTGGCACAGGCCATACCAATGGTGGACCGGGACCTCCTCTTGATCACCACCGAAGGGAAAAACATGATGATACCTATGAGTAGAAGAAGCTATTTGGGGTACAGACCGAGGATGACATCGGTGATACTATTTCCAAAGGACCCGAATGTAGAGCATACGGGTGTGGGGCGAGGGAGACTTGGGGATATAGACCAAACCGCACAAGAACAAAAGTTCATAGACTTTATTGCCAAGACAAGGAAGAAGGACGAGTGGGGTAAGGAGAAGACCTCCCGTTCTTGGAGAGACTTGTTAGGAATGTCTTCCACTAACGATCTTCACAAGGAGGTAGCGCACGAAGTAGGTCCGAGCACCACTTCAAAGGCAAGTAAGAACGAAGGTTATGGAGGAAGGGACCCAACAGGGATAATAGATTTTTGCAGATATGCCATGGGCATATATGACTTTCAGCTAACGAAAGACAAGTTAGGAGAACTTGGGTGCAGTGAAGAAGAGATTGAAGCTGTGCACACACATCTAAGGACACAGCATCAATCTGACACTTGGGTGGATGAGAGTCAGGGAGGGAACTTCCTGGCCTTTCTATCTTCTTAGTTGAAATGGGAGGCAGGGCTCATTGTTGGCTGCTCAAGGCAGTGAGCCCGCAAGATGATTGGGTAGGCATGATGGTCCCATGTACAGCAGAAAATTGGGGGTTCCCATGAACCTGGGCAAGGGATCAGAAAACTAAGTGTGGGCACGTAAATGTGTGACACTTGATCAAATGACACATACAGTTCGGTGGCTGAATGAAAATCATCACAGATGAGACTACATGATTGGCTGCTGATGACTTCATACATGGTGGGCTCGGAGGTTTGAGATATTAAGGAGCCAAGGTTGATGCATAAATTTCGACCTTGATGTAGTATGAGATGCATACTTCCAGGTACATGCATAGGATCATCGATTTGAAGGGTGACTTGATGTGGAGGATCGATGAGAACACGATGTGATGAACTGTTGTCGAGACGACAACGTCTTAGGGTGGGGGAGGATGTCATGCCCTGAGGGATCGGGCGCTCCGCACGACGGGCGGGCGACCCACACGATGGGCGGACAAGCCTTCACCCGGCAAACGTGCATGACCCGGGCATCGGGCAAGGCACACAAAACGTAAGTTGGTGGTTGATGGGCATGCACATAACGGGCGGGCGACACGAGGGCGACCCGCGCCCGAGAGGCGGACGCCCTGAACGAAGACATCAACGATGGATGGAGGACCGGGGGCAAGCGGGCGAAGTCCGAATAGGCGGAGGGCTGCACGAAGGTGCACCCACCCACCCGGGCAAACAGCAAACGGAACACATAACCGGTGAGGCGAAGGCAACACACGGGCAGCAGGGCGGGTTATGCACACACATAGGATTGTCGAACAGCGGCAGGTCCGAACGAAGGGCGAGGGCGGCACGAAGGTGCGCTCGCCCGCCCGAACGAACAACGTGCAAAGGCACACACGAGACACGACGGGAAGCGGTGAGTCTGAACGAAGGGCAGGGCGGCACGAAGGTGCACCCGCCCGAACGAACAACGTGCAAAGGCACACATGGGACACGACGGCAACGGCGGGTCTGAACGAGGGACAGGGCGGCACGAAGGTGCGCCCGCCTGAATGAACACCGTGCAAAAGGCACGGGTTGGCACACACGCAGAGCAACCAAGAGGGCAACATCAACAACGAACGACGCACTACGAGCGGTTGGCGGTAGGATGACGCACACGGGTTGGACGAGCGTACACAAAGATGAGCAGGCTTATACCCACTTTGGCGTGGGCGGCCTTGTGCAACAAGGGCCGACCCGCTGAAAGTGGAGAACGCGACTGTTCGATAATAAACAAGTCGGCTTCATGTATTATTGGGCGATTGTTTATGAAATTGGGGGTCGGCTTGGCAGACCGACACCCCTCCCCAAATCGACGGTGGAGCCTATAAAGGTAGCGCACTTGGTCATTTGGAAAACAGCGAATTCGATCAATCATTTGATCATCTAGTCTCTAGCGGGAGTCTTGAACGCAGAAGTGCGAGTTATGTAGAGACAGCGACGCAAGTACAAAGGCGGAAGTGGAGGTCAGTAAACACAGTTGGAACTGCGGGTTGATCGTCGGGTTTGGCAGTGAGAAGTCGCATATGTTGCGCACTGTTTTAAATATGCCGGTCTTGGCAACGAAGGGTGCCTGAACGAGACGGTGAATTGGACATAGGCCGCGGGTCTGTTATAAACTCGGATTGGTCGTAGACCTGGTATAATTTGAGTGGGCCGCGGGACTGTTGTAACTATGAATTGGCTGTAAGCCTGTTGTAACCCGAATTAGTTATGGACCTGTTGTAAGTTCGGATTTGGATACGGACCTGTTGTAAAATTCGTGTGACCGAAGGGCGCACGCCATTGTATAAGATTTGTCAAGTTAATGATAAATTCGAGGGCGCACTTGGTTGGGAGTTTCCCCTCCCATATAAACTTTGCGTTAAGTTTCTTAATATTGCATTGTTGCGGTTTTGCTAATAATTGAATTATGCTTGAATGTAAAATATAATTGAAGAATTATATGGCTGTTCGGTTATAAGTTATAATTCGGTTATATGCATGAAGTTTTAATTTTACACTAATTCGGCAGGTGGAATTAAGTGTTGAAGACGAAGGCGTAGTCCACATACGCTCAAACCAAGTGTAAGGTGGTGCCGCACCCGCCCAATAAACGAAAAAAAATATTGGGGGCGTGACAGATGGTATCAGAGCTCGGTTGGAGCTGATGAACAGATTGTTCGTACTGGTTGACAAGTGCAGGAGCATCGGTTGAAGACAGGTTGAACAGGTTGTTCGTAGAAGCTTGAACATCCAAGCGAAAATTGAAGGTGAATCTGCCTGGTCTGGGGTAGATATCCGCAGAATTATGAAGCAGTTTGACAACGGTGAGAAAAGGGTCGACAGTGACCATAGCGTAGTCAAGACACTTCGATACGAGATATTGGAGCTTATGGCGAGGAGTTCTAATTGGGTTGCTATGCGGACCGAAAACATGAAGATTCGGGAGGGTTGCATGGGACTCATGAAGGACTTGGAAGGATTCGGGAGTCAATTCGGAAGTTCAACAAGTGTTGAGCTCGACAAAATTGGCAAAGAAATCCGTCAAAACAACTTGGGTCTCCAAGAACTCTTCCGCGAAAGAGTTCGGCTGAGGAAGGAAAGCTTTAAAGTAGAAGTAAGGATCAAGCAGATCGAAGAAGAAATAAAGAAGAAACTTCTTGACAAGAAGTTGGTCATGATTGAACAAGAAGAGCTTGATTATATCGACAAGTTGGAAGCTCACTACCGGGAAAACCCCGAGGACCTCCGGAAGCTTAGCTCCATGAACTTGGTCGATGAGCCATTTGGCGTTACGTTTGAACAGAACACGGTGGAGGGGAAGCTTGGAACAAGGCAAGAAGCACCAAGGTTGAGCTCCCCGGGCGAACAAAGTAAAGCAAAGTATCCTAAGAGGAGTGTCGGGAAAGAGCACAAACTCATCGACACATCTGAGGACGAATTCTTGAAGCAAATTGCAGAGATCAGGCGCAAGACAAAACAAAAAAGGGAAGACAATTCCTTGAAGTTGTGTTTTGTGGACGTGACCGTGCAGGGCAAAAGGCTGGCAGCATTGATCGATACGGGAGCTACTCATAGCTTCGTGAGTAGGAAGACTGCGAGATCTTTTGGGAAGAAAGCGAAAATGGGGAGGGAAAACAACGCCTTCAAAGCGGTTAACTCTCCTATCAAAGCTATTGATGGACTGTTAAAGGATGCTCAGATAAGGGTTGGATCATGGTTCGGGAAGTTGGATTTGAGAGTTGTAGACATGGATGATCATTCGATGGTACTAGGGCTGGATTTCATGAGACTGGCACAGGCCATACCAATGGTGGACCGGGACCTCCTCTTGATCACCACCGAAGGGAAAAACATGATGATACCTATGAGTAAAAGAAGCTATTTGGGGTACAGACCGAGGATGACATCGGTGATACTATTTCCCAAGGACCCGAATGTAGAGCATACGGGTGTGGGGCGAGGGAGACTTGGGGATATAGACCAAACCGCACAAGAACAAAAGTTCATAGACTTTATTGCCAAGACAAGGAAGAAGGACGAGGGGGGTAAGGAGAAGACCTCCCGTTCTTGGAGAGACTTGTTAGGAATGTCTTCCACTAACGATCTTCACAAGGAGGTAGCGCACGAAGTAGGTTCGAGCACCACTTCAAAGGCAAGTAAGAACGAAGGTTATGGAGGAAGGGACCCAACAGGGATAATAGATTTTTGTAGATATGCCATGGGCATATACGACTTTCAGCTAACGAAAGACAAGTTAGGAGAACTTGGGTGCAGTAAAGAAGAGATTGAAGCTGTGCACACACATCTAAGGACACATCATCAATCTGACACTTGGGTGGATGAGAGTCAGGGAGGGAACTTCCTGGCCTTTCTATATTCTTAGTTGAAATTGGAGGCAGGGCTCATTGTTGGCTGCTCAAGGCAGTGAGCCCGCAAGATGATTGGGCAGGCATGATGGTCCCATGTATAGCAGAAAATTGGGGGTTCCCATGAACCTGGGTAGGGGATCAGAAAACTAATTGTGGGCACGTAAATGTGTGACACTTGATCAAATTACACATACAGTTCGGTGGCTGAATGAAAATCATCGCAGATGAGACTACATGATTAGCTGCTGATGACTTCATACATGGTGGGCTCGGAGGTCTGAGATATTAAGGAGCCAAGGTTGATGCATAAATTCTGACCTTGATGTAGTATGGGATGCATACTTCCAGGTACATGCATAGGATCATGGATTGGAAGGGTGACTTGATGTGGAGGATCGATGAGAACACGATGTGATGAACTGTTGTCGGGACGCCAACGTCTTAGGGTGGGGGAGGATGTCATGCCCTGAGGGATCGGGCGCTCCGCACGACGGGCGGGCGACCCACACAATGGGCGGACAAGCCTGCACCCAGCAAACGTGCATGACCCGGGCACCGGGCAAGGCACACAAAACGTAAGTTGGTGGTTGATGGGCACGCACATAACAGGCGGGTGACACGAGGGCAACCCGCGCCCGAGAGGCGGACGCCCTAAACGAAGACATCAACGATGGATGGAGGACTGGGTGCAAGCGGGCGAAGTCCAAATAGGCGGAGGGCTGCACGAAGGTGCGCCCACCCACCCGGGCAAAAAGCAAACGGAACACATAACCGGTGGGGCAAAGGCAACACACGGGCAGCAGGGTGGGTTATGCACACACATAGGATTTTCGAACAGTGGCAGGTCCGAACAAAGGGCGAGGGTGGCACGAAGGTGCGCTCGCCCGCCCGAACGAACAACGTGCAAAGGCACACACGAGACACGACGGGAAGCGGTGGGTCTGAACGAAGGGTAGGGCGGCACGAAGGTGCGCCTGCCCGAACGAACAACGTGCAAAGGCAGACACGGGACACGACGGCAACGGCGGGTTTGAACGAGGGATAGGGCGGCACGAAGGTGCGCCCGCCTGAACGAACACCGTGCGAAGGCGCGGGTTGGCACACACGCAGAGCAACCAAGAGGGCAACATCAACAGCGAACGACGCACTACGAGCGGTTGGCGGTAGGATGACGCACACGGGTTGGACGAGCGTACACAAAGTTGAGCAAGCTTATACCCACTTTGGCGTGGGCAGCCTTGTGCAACAAGGGCCGACCCGCCGACAGTGGAGAACGCGACTGTTCGATAATAAACAAGTCGACTTCATGTATTATTGGGCGATTGTTTATGAAATTGGGGGTCGGCTTGGCAGACCGACACCCCTCCCCAAATCGACGGTGGAGCCTATAAAGGCAGCACACTTGGTCATTTGGAAAACAACGAATTCGATCAAGCATTCGATCATCTAGTCTCTAGCGGCAGTCTTGAACGCAGAAATGCAAGTTATGTAGAGACAGCGACGCAAGTACAGAGGCAGAAGTGGAGGTTGGTAAACGCAGTTGGAACTGCGGGTTGATCGTCGGGTTTGACAGTGAGAAGTCGCATATGTTGCGCACTGTTTTAAATATGCCGGTCTTGGCAACGAAGGGTGCTTGAACGAGACAGTGAATTGGACATAGGCCGCAGGTCTGTTATAAAATCGGATTGGTCGTAGACCTGATATAATTCGAGTGGGCCGCGGGACTGTTGTAACTATGAATTGGCCGTAACCCTGTTGTAACCCGAATTGGTTATGGACCTGTTGTAAGTTCGGATTTGGATACGGACCTGTTGTAAAATTCGTGTGACCGAAGGGCGCACGCCATTGTATAAGATTTGTTAAGTTAATGATAAAGTCGAGGGCGCACTTGGTTGGGAGTTGCCCCTCCCGTATAAACTTTGCGTTAAGTTTCTTAATATTGCATTGTTGCGGTTTTGCTAATAATTGAATTATGCTTGAATGTAAAATATAATTGAAAAATTATATAGTTGTTCGGTTATAAGTTATAATTCGGTTATATGCATGAAGTTTTAAGTTTACACTAATTCGGTAGGTGGAATTAAGTGTTGAAGACGAAGCCGTAGTCCACATACGCTCAAACCAAGCGTAAGGTGATGCCGCACCCGCCCAATAAACGAAAAAAAATATTGGGGGTGTGACACCAAGGCTGGTTGAAACATCTACCAACCCTCCTAGGAAGTGGGTTCAGATTTCAATTTTTTCTTCTCAGCAATAAACATACAATCTGCTAGTGGGAATAAACATACCTGGTACAGAATTGTATCCATGCTTCATGCAAGTCAAGTTACGAAAGGAAATTTGAACTTTCACCAGTTATAGATGGGTCCACACCCATTATCATATGTTAGAATTTTATAGGAAGTGATTATCATATGTTAGAATTTTATAGGAAGTGAAAATACACGAAACCATTTTGATTTGTTGTGTAGGCATATACATTAAATGCGGACAAATTCCATTTTCATCTTTCCTCATATAGATAACTAAATATCAAGTCAGCTAGCACTTTAGAAATGGAGTCGTTCAGGAGAGCCCACAGCATGACGACCCCCACCGACGATATACATCAATCTGTCTCCCACCTTCGAATTATGCGATCACCGTTTCTGGAGCATTGGCTTGAATTGATCCGCTGTAATCCTCATCATGGTATAGTTCTAAGTTTTTTGTCTTGTAATTTCTGGTATTAAATTGTATTTAATTTTTATTATT
>APFE031333134.1:35988-50879 GCA_000404065.3 Pinus taeda
ACATGATTGACTCAGTCAATCATAGTCAATATGTACATTGTGCTCCCACATTATTAATGGAAAGCATTTTGTTGAACAAGCCTATAATTAACCATACAAATCATGCCCAACATGTTAATAATCAACCTAAGTCAACCATATTCAACTATAACCAATCATGGTTGAAATTAGTCAAATTTAGTCAACCATGGTAAATGTTTTAAAAGATTTAGGAATAATAATAATGATAATAATAACAATAACTTTATAACTTGTTTCAATAGTATAACCATATTCAACATGATCGAATTAGTTCAACTATAGTCATCAATGGTCACCATGGCCTCCCATGCTTAACAACATGGCCTCCCATGCTTAACAACATGGTTAACCGTACTGAACATGGTCAACCATATTTATTTATAGTTAAACATTGACAACCTTGACTAACAATGTTCACCCACAGTGACCACAATTTACCATAGACATCACAATGTGACAAACACTATTGGCCATATACAACAATGTTAAAAAATTAGCATTGCAATATCACAAAGATGTATCAATGTCATAAAGTATGAAAAAAATGTGTCAATCTTTATGTAAATAGATGTAGTTAAAAAGGTCATGAGCTCAAGATATAAATTTGATGGGCAATCCTACTTATAGAGTAAAATTTTTATGATGAGTTTCCTTTTAATATTTCCCTTCTCATGACAATTGAATTTTGTTTTTAGCCATCTTTAAATATCATGTATCATGTATTTTTGTTAACTTTTTGTTATGAATGTAAAAATACTTTTTCTTGTTACCATAAAATAAGCATCAACCAAGTAATATCATAAATATATGTGTTTTATATTACCTTAAATGAAACAGATTCAGCCATGTTTATTCCCAATTCCAAATTGGCCAATGATTTGGTGCAATTATGTATATCATTATTTACATAATTTCAAAGATTTTACAAATTATGCTAAACCATTCTTGAAAAGTTTTCAAGTATCTTGGTCAAACCCATTAACTATAATGCATTTTGAAGAAGAACAATCAATATTAGCTTTCAATTTGGTGAGTTGGACTTAAGGAAGACCTTATAAATAATAAAACAAGATTGAAGCAATTTTAAATAAGAATTTGGGAGGATTCTAACATTTCAAGCAAAAATAATATGTAGGCATAGATTTTGAAGAAATTCATAATCTTTTGACAAGGAAAAAGAATAGATCTTTCACGCAAACATGTTGACACCTAAAAGGCACAAATCTAGTTGTATTTAAATTCAAGTGTGAATGTATTGAAAGCATCATAGCCTTGGTAACCACAAATTTCGGATTTTGATATCCAACCATAAAATATATTTGTTTTTTAATCAAACCAATAAATAAACCCATTTTATAAAAGTTGAGACCTATCAGCATTGTTCCAATATTAAAGAAAATACATAAAACACATCAAACAAAAAACAACTATTTCACCTACATAAATAAGCATAGTCAATGTTTTATATTGAATACAAATGGCCCATGGGTGTAGACATGTTGTGTGAGTCTCAACCTTTACGCTTCAAGCATCAAGTTTCAATATTCGCACTTTATGCTATAGCGTGTGTAATGTAGGATCACATGGTGTGAATAAATATAGAAACAAGATATTTCTAATAAGTCCAAAGATACAGTATGGATGAATCTATGCTTCTCTTGAAGCCTTATCTAAAATTTCTAGTATTGTGGGTGTTCTCTAATATAATACTTATCTTGGAGTCTCAACAAATAGAATTACTATTTTTTTCTATAAATTTGTTTATATATGTATTTATTTATTTCGATGAGGTAAACTTTTAAGTCACTCATCAAATTGACAACTTTAAAATCTAGGTAATTATGCTTAGTGTTGCGCAAATTTTAAAATGGTCAATATTTGACAATTAAATAAAAAAACATGGGTAAATACCCATCAAATTTAACCCTTACATGAACTTGATAAAAAGGAAAGCAAACACATTCCAATTTAGAACAAAAGAAAAAGACAAGTTAAATGCATAACAATGCAATGTTTATGAAACAAGATCTTAAAATGTGGAAAAAACAATAATCACATATATTAATAATACATTAATGTGCACATTACCCTACACATTACCTTACACATTAATATACACATTAACACATTGAAAACATATTAAATATACATTAGCAGATGTCACTATGGTTGGATATGTTTAACATGAGTAACAAAGTCAATGATAGTCGACATCGGTGCCAATATGGCAAGAAACAACATAGGAGCAGCTAAGAATTCCTAAATAACAGTCATTCATATGTGAATTAGAGCAAATATGAGCCATAGGAATCCATATTTATGCCTAAATCTAGAGGAAAACATCAAGAAGCCACAGAAACTGAGCATAGAGTGCAACTAGGAAAATTCTAAACCAATCTTTACTTCTGTGACTTGAGCGTATCTGAAAATTGAAATAACAGAGGTAAGAAACACTTATTGATTCATATAGCAGCACAAGAATTCCATCATTCACTCTTCATAACCATTAAAACACATCAACAGTCCATTCTCCAAGCTTTCAGCAATCTTTGATTAAGTGAAATATATCAGTTACAGAGCAAGTCTCTTCTCAAGTAAGTTCATCCACCAACTAACCACCAACCCCTTAAACAGTGAATTTGGGTCTTTTATATAGAGAAATATGAAAAAATATCTATTACAGCTGACCTAAATAGGCCTGCGGGAAATAAATTCTTTCAACCTAAACTTGTGCTGAAAATAAATGCAAGACAGTAACTTAAGATGCGCTGGAGGAAGCCGCATCTAAAATGAGTTAATTTGGTGCCCTTGGTGGCTTGATGCAATGCTTCTACAATAACCGTGCTTTGGGCTTTGATCCACTGATCTTATGTGGCTTTAATGTGCGTTAACTATGATTTGAGAGCCTTTAATAGCTCAGAGCTGCCTTGTTGACTTTACTGGGGGACTCTTCAATGTTCATCTGCTTCGAGCTGCTAAAAAAAATCTTCACTGATACTCTTTGCCGCATCCTGATACTCTTTGACATGAAATTTGGTTTTATCTGTCTTCTGGTACTCAAAACTGTTAAATCGCTCCTTTTTTGCTCTTTTAAGCCAAAAATAGCTGCTGCAAACCTGCGCTAGATAGAGGCTTTCCAGTTTAGCCCTTTTTTCTTAGTGATGTGCGATTAGCGCTAGGCGCACATCAAAAAATGCCTCAGTTTCTTATTCTGGGCATCCTTTGCTGCGATTTCGCCTTCTGCGCCCTTTGGGTGATGACAAAATGGCCTGAAATGCATGAATTCCCTTATCGGGAGTGAGCGCTAGAAGAAAACCCTGTAAAAATTGCCATTTTCTTTAAAATAGACAAAAAGTGCCATTTTCTTTAAAATAGACAAAAAGCCCATTAATACGTAAAAAATTATAAAAATCTGGGGCGGGAGCCATCACTTTTTATTGGATTAAATCTGGGTCGTTGGATGAGCGGGCCTGAATGGGCGGCTATGATTTCTTCGATATTTCAGCAATCGTTGGGGACACGAGCATACACATATTTGCGATCTCCAAAATGGGAAATTGCCGAAACTATCTGGACCATTGATCTGGGCGGGATGATGGATGGCCATGGTTGCATCGGCCTTTGATATATGCGACGATACAGGAAATTGTGATGCGAAGGGCTCTCGATAGCGATATCACATCGGTGGAGAGGTCGGGAGCTTATATACATGGCACAAAACTTTGCGATACGCCGATGCGAAGTAGCGATCGGCGATAAACCATCGGGAAAACATATATATGGGCCAACATTGATCGATGCCGATCATGAAAGATGAATACCTGCTGCAGCAGGAGGCTAATAGTGGCTCCACTTGGGGATGGCTTTTCCTTGTGAAAAGCCAAGAACAGCAGGTCAGATTGCCTTGATCTCTTATTGTTGCTGTGGACTAGGAACACTTCTTTTTGCTAACTGTTAAATGATTGGAACTTTGGAAAAAGAACAGCACTTACCGCCGATTGAATTACTGTGACCTATATAGCATCGTCTGCTTTCTTCTGCGTGCTTAATGTTGTGTACAATGTTACCTGAGCACTGCCCTTTGGAATAGTCTCAATACGTGGATCAAAACTGAGGCATTTTGCTTTAACTCTGTCTTTGAGAAGGTTCCTGATGTAAAACCAAAAATGTTCCTCCCTTTTGATGCTATTGACCAAAGTTGTGGAAGCCTGATTGCAGCATTTCTAATTGATTTCCCTATGATATACAACAATGCTCTTATCTTGTTCTGATTGCTCTAAATATCCAAAACTGCCCTGAGTGCCGATCTCCAATGTGATTCAAAACAAAGAATCAACAAGACGATTCCCTTTTGCTGGCTGTCAGGGGATTGAAGTTTAAAATTCTGAATGCAACCTCCTTTTAACATGAATCACTGTAAAATACGACGCTATCCCTTAATCCCTTGGGTGCTTTCAAATATATCTCAATTGGTCCTGAGCATCCTTCTGTATTTTTATTGCTCCTTTCACTCAACATTTCGCTGCACCCTTATGCTAAAACCAATGCAAAAGACAGAGCCTTTTGAAATGGATGATTTGCACGCGCTGTGCCTTATAAACTTTGCTGCGATGTTCTCCTGAGAATGATGTTGTGACTGATCATTAAAATAGAGGACTGCCTTTGCTCTGTCTCCATAAATTCGCTGCTTGGTTCCAAGCAATCGGATTGCTTATACAAACATAAAAAGGACAGCGCTGACATATATACAAACATCAATATACAAATATATACACAGGGGCATTGTATCCCTTTAAAAGGGATCTCGATAATGTTTCAACATTCGGCCATTTATAGGGCCATCTTCGATTGTGTTGTTATCCATAGATTTGAGAAAATATATGTTATTACCTTGCACAACGCTGATAATAAATGGGCCTCTCCATAGAAAATCGAACTTGGCATGCTTTCCCTTGTCTTCTCTTCGTGAGTCCCATCTTAGAACTTTGTCACCAATGTGGAAATCCTCAGCCTTGGTCCTTTTGTCAAATGCTTTCTTCAACCTATCTTGCACAATTTGAGCTCTGTCATACACTTGCTCTCTGGTTTGCAGAAGATGAATGGTCTGATTAATCCTTCGTTGAATATCATTTGGTTCAGCCTGAATCTCCTATCACATCTTGATACTAGGGATGCCCAAGGATGAAGGAAATGTGGCTTCCATGCCATATAGTAGCTCATAAGGGCTCATCCCAATGGATCTCTTGGTTGAAAGTCTATCTGCCCATAGGGCATTTGTGAGTGTTCTATGCCAATTCTTTTTGTTTTCTTCTAGTACTTTCTTGATAATATTGATCATACTTTTGTTGGATGATTCGGCCAAGCCATTACCTTGAGGATAATAGGCTGTAGAGTGGCCCAAGGTAATATGAAATTTATGGCAAAAATTGATCATTTTTTTGGATTTGAAGGCAGCAGCGTTGTCAGTGATGATTTTCTCAGGGCAGCCAAATCTGGAAAGGATATTACACTCAAGGAATTGGATAATGGTGGAGTCATTGGCTTGCCTACATGGCATGGCTTCAATCCACTTGGTGAAACAATCGATGGCTGTTAAAATCCACTTGTGCTGGCCTGAGGACAAGGGATGGATTTCTCCAATGAAGTCAAGACCCCATTGTTGAAAAGGCTTTTCAGTTGAGATGGGCTTAAGGGGAAAAGGAAATACCTTTCTTTTTCCTTTAAAGATTTGGCATTGGTGACATGAAACAACAAATTTCTTGACATCTGCAAATAGAGAGGGCCAATAGTAACCAGCCCTTAAAATCTTGTCAGCAGTAGACTTCCAATATAAATGTCCTCCTTAGTCTCCTGAATGAAATTCTTTCATGATATTGTTAGTTTCGTTCATAGTCAAGCAATTAAGTAATATGCCTTCATGATTTTTCCAGAATAAGGCACCGTCTAAGACACAAAACTTTAAAGCTTTCATTTTCAAAAATCTTTTCTTGGTTTTGGACAATCTTGGGGGAGCACACATGTTTAACAATACAAAGAAAATATCAGCATACCATGGGGATTGCAAAAAGGTTTCACTGATCTGTGGAGTCGCCAGCTCCTGTTCATTGTCCAGTTGGTTAATATCTAAGGCTTGAAGATTTGTTTCGGACATGAGTTTGGCTAAACCTTCTCCCTTTATCAGCTTGGTAGGTTTTATTTCTATGTCATATTCAAGAATGTTGGCAATCCACTTGCCTCTCTTGCCTTCAAGTCCCTCTTGAGTTAATATGTCTTTTACAAAAGAGTTTGGGACATAGGCAATCACATGGGAGTATAAAATATAAACTCTGAAGTCTTTAATGGCCTTAACAAGGGCATAGGCCTGGTTCTCCATGATTTGGTACTTGAAGGGTGCACCTCTTAAGGCTTGGCTGAAAAATGCGATTGGCTTTTCATTTCCTTCATCATCCTTTTGCAAAAGGACCACCGCTATGGTGTGCTCAGGTGCAAAAGAGAAAATGATAAAATATTTGTCAAATTGTGGACTTGTGAGGATAGGCATTTGAGTCAAGGCAGTTTTGATACTCTCAAAAGCTTGTTTGGTTTCAAGAGACCATTTTACCTTGGCGTCCTTCTTTAACATGCTACTTAACAGTCTTATCAGCTCGGCCAGATTTGGAATAAATCTCCTTAGGAAATTGATCTTCCCTAGGAATGCTTGTAACTCTTTTATGTTCCTTGGATATGGGATTTGCAAAATGGCTTGGATCCTTTCCGGATCTATTACAATACCATCCTTGGAGATGATATGTCCAAGTAATTTGCCTTCTTCAAGGCCAAAGAGAGACTTCTTGGGATTCAAGGAAATGCCATATTTCCTACATGTCATGAATATTTGCATTAAGTGTTTGAGGTGCTCTTGATCAGATTTTGGGAAAGGGGTTAAGTCATCAAGGTAGACAACTAGGAAATCATGGATTTCCTTGGCAAATGCAATGTTCGTTGCCCTTTGAAAGGTGGCACCAGCGTTCTTTAGTCCAAAAGGAATTTTAACATACTTAAATGTTCCCCATGGTGTGGTAAAGGCTGTCTTGTCTTGATCATCCGGGTGAACAAGTATTTGATTGAAACCTGGAAATACATCTAGCAAAGAGATTCTAGATGACCCCACTACTCTTTGTAGGATATGGTCCATCTTGGGCAAAGGATAGTGGTCTTTTAGGGAGACTAGGTTTAATTTTCTTAGGTCCACACATAGTCTAATCTCACCTGTCTTCTTTCTTCTGGGAACAAGATTCGACACCCATTCAGAAAATCTAATGGGTGCTATGATACCTGCTTCAAACATCCTCTTCACTTCTTTCTCAATCAAGGGGAGAAGCACATGATTGATTCTCCTAAGTTTTTGTTTGAAGGGCTTTTGGTTTGGTTTTAAGGGAATGGTGTGTTGGATTACTGAGGTGTCATAGGACTTCAAGTCCTCATAACTCCAAGCAAAGACATCTTGGAATTCTTAGAACAAATCCACATATTTTGGTTTCTGATCAGGTGGCATATTTTTGGACAATTTAATCATTTTGGGCTTCTCTGCTGTCCCTATGTTGTGTTCTTCTATAACAACGTTTAAAGACTCCATTTTTGGCTTTTTGGGGACATCATTAGCATCGAATATATCTTCTAATGGGGTGAGGCCAGCAGGGAGAAAGTTATCCTTCAGATGAATGATCTCGGCCTCTATTTTGGCTATTTCTTCCAAATGCATCTGTTTCAGCTCTTCTATGTTTGTATTGTAAAAAATAATTGGGTTTAGCAGTTGTTTAGCTGTTACAACCTGCTGATTTTCATTTGTTTGTTGTTGTTCATCCGTCATAGTATCTATGTTAATGTTTAGGCCTGCAAATTCTTGCTATAAGGTAAGAAAATTGTTGATTTGAGCATCATCCTCAAACACTTGCCAGTCTTTAACGTTATTTGGGACAGCTAGCCTATGTTTTATCTCAGCAGTGAAATGGTGATTTGGCTGAAAGGGAAGCTTGCATGTGCTAGCAAAAGTGGCTAGGCTGTGAGCATGAATGTTATGATTTCTTGAAATCTTGGCAAGATTGGATTCAATGAATGCATTAAGTATATTAGTGGCAACAATCCTGTAGGCCCTCATTCTATTGTCATTAGTAACAAAGTTACCTTTCATTTG
Organism: Pinus taeda; assembly: GCA_000404065.3. Lineage (NCBI taxonomy): Eukaryota > Viridiplantae > Streptophyta > Pinopsida > Pinales > Pinaceae > Pinus > Pinus taeda. Next base: position 44,183 of record APFE031333134.1, read on the forward strand.
TTGGATTACTAGGTCGGAATCACCTAGAATAGACACTTTGGCAGCTCCTAAAGCTTTGAGCAGCTTAAGGCCTAAGAGGAGTGCTTCATATTCGGCCATGTTGTTGGTGCATTTGAAATTTAGCCTATATGCATGACCTTGTGCATGATTGTTATGTGTATTATGAATCCATATCCCTGCCCCTGCCCGAACTTATTAATAGAACCGTCAAACTCTAGATACCATGTGATTTATTGCTGGTGGTTAACATTAGGATTTTCAGTCATTTTATGATTGGGCAGATTTGAGTTTTCTATTTGGGGAGATTGTTCTTGTATGCTGGTTGCATTGGTTGTTTTGACAGTTTCACGGGCATGGGAAACCGATTCCTCATTTATGCACTCTTGCTGCTTTAAAGCCAAGTGTTTGGCATTAGTTGGAAGACTGTTATCATCATTAAACAGAATAAAAGAATCCATATCAGAATGGATTGAGTAAATTGGAAAGTTTTGGGGCTTTTCCTCACTACTTACCACATATTTCATCAGTGTTTCTCCATACAGTCTCTTAGGTTGCCCGAAGACTGATATAGTGGCATAAGAGAGGTCTAATTGGAGAGATCCTTGGAGTTTTGCTCCCCAAGATTTTGATAGGAGCATGCCATACTTTGGTGGTATACCAGCAACCACCACATCCATTAGGATTGTCTTGTTGGGAAATTGGACTAAGGAGACACATAAGTCTTTGATTAAGCCTAAACACTTGACCTAACTTGAGTCAAAAGAGAATAGATCTTTGTAGGGTCTTGTGACATCAAGGTTTAGTTTCTCCATTACAACTTTGGGCATAAGATTGTGTGAGGCACATGAGTCAAACATAACATTATGCAAGATTTTGTCATGTATGTGCAGACTGATATAAAAGGGTAGAACATATCCATATGTTGATTTTCCATTAACTTCTGGACCGAACAACAGCTCAGGAGTATCATCTAAAACATTTACACTTTCTTTGACCTCTGGCATTTGAAGTGATTTTTGAATTTGTTGCCTATACACATCATGCTTGGCAAGTTCTGAGAGGGGGATGGATATCTTAATTTTTCCAATCTTTCTTTCTAGGTTAAATGGTTTCTCCAGTGGAATTTTCGCATTAGCAGTAGCCGATTTCTCCTTTTCAAGTGTATTTTCTATGTTTCCCTTTTGATTGTCAGTGTTATGGTGAATGATGGTTCGTGGTATTTCTGTTTTGGGAAGATTTTTAGGAGTAGTGTTCAAATTTTCTTCTGAGGAAGGAGGAGGCAAAGGCTGATCAAAAGTAGGCTGCATGTTTGTTATGTCTTCTACAGTCACTTGATGCGGGTTTGGGATAGTTGTATCAACTGTTTCTGTTACAATAGCCTTACCTTTAATCTTGTTGGGTTGTTTGCTCTTTTGATTTACTACATACAAGGATATCAATGGTTCTAGTTCTCAACTTATATTGGTTGTGGACTTCATACACAGCAGAATCATAGCCTTGTTTAAAATCAAAAGACTTTCCAGACTTAGTCTGAAACTGATTTATCTCATGGTCATCCTGGTCTTCTTTTGATAAGAAAACTTGTTGGTCATTTTTAAAATCTATCAAGTTCATGTGAGTCTGCTCTGTTGGCTCACTAGAATTGGATGCTTCTGTGTAGTGTTCTTGGAAAGGAGGCCTAATATCATGGTCGGGACTAGCCCTTCCAACATTTAGGTTTTGATTCTTTCTGAAATTTGGGTTTCTTATGGTATTTGGTTGATGTCCTTCCCATGACGATTTCCCCTCAACACTCTCTACTATGTCTCCTAGCCTATGCATGCTATTGATAATAGCATCTAGCTTTTGATCCAAGGCTGAGGGTTCTTCCTTGAAGGTGGTTCTTCTCTCTGTTCTAGCTCTGTTTCTTTTGGCAATTAAATTTGCTTCCAGAGTGACAACCACATTTTGCATTTCGGCAAGGCTGTTAGGGGCTCTTTCCTTTAACTGGTAGGCCATATCTGGGTCGAATCCATCAGGGAATTTATACAAGGCTAGATCAGGTGGAGGTCTTAAGTTCTGTAGTATTGCATTATAGACATTATTGAATCTTGCACAATATTCCAAAACAGTCTCTTGAGGGCCTCTTTTAATTGTATCGTATGCAGCTAATATGTGCAAGGGGTCTTTCTTTTTCTCCCATCTGTTGATAAATGACTGGTATAAGGCTTCTGGGTCTGCTATGGAATTGGTTGGGAGCGCTCTAAACCAAGTCCTGGCATCGCATGTCAAACTTTGGACAAACATTTTCATTCTCACACTATCATCGTCAATCTCATAGCTTTCAAAGTAATCCTACGTTTTCTTTGTATGCTGAAGGGCTGTGCAGGAACTTGTGCCATCAAAATAATCTATCTTAGTCTGGTAATCCTGAGGCATAGCCCAGGGATTAGCAGGAAACTGTAAAGGTGCATACCTATTCACAATATTTATAGGGACAAGCGGAACAACAGGGATAAATGGAACGATGGGAAAAACTGGGATAATAGGAGTAGCGGTATGTGTAGTGAATGGAGGTGTGGAGACAATGCTTGGAGAGGTGGATGATGAACAAGGGGAAGTGGGGGTTGAGTGGAGAAAAACATTAACAGGGGTTTGAAAAGAGCTAGGCTGAACTATTTCAGGACTAGAAGTAGTAAATTCTTCTTGTTTTTGCTTGTTAAGGTTTCTTGGGATCAAATTTGGATTTTCAAAAGCAGCTAGAGGATGTGGGTCTGGATTTGATCTTGTATAACGTGAATTCTTCTTGGGAGCCAGCTTCAGCTTGTTTTTAGGGATATCTCACGAATGTAAGGGTTAGAATGAAATTTTTAATGGTCAGATTCTTCCTCAGTGGAACTTCGGACTGGTTTTGCGGGATTATCTGAGGATGGTCCCCAGCGGAGTCACCATTATGTTATCACTCAGGTTGTCCCTTTTAACTCCTGAAGGGATATAGCCAAGGTAACCACAAACCAAGCTTTGGGCTGCAGGTCCTATCCTACCTGCAGCCAGAGAGGGCTCTCTCTTTAGGATTTAGTTTTGTTTAAGGGATGATTTTAGGCTAGTTATAGGGTTCACGGGGTTTTTTTTGTGTTTTGGTGGGAAGCTGGGAAGGAGGATGCTTCCAAGTAGAGAGGCAATGCATAGTGTGGTAGGCTTCAAACCATTGGGCATGGAGTCATGGAGTAGGATTGCTAGTGCGTTTTCTTGGTCACAAGAGGAAACGAGGAGCAGGATAGCTGCTTACAAAAAAATATTCGAGCTAAATGGAGATGACTTGAATGCTAAGAATCAAAAGGCAATAGAGAATCTCTCAATCAGGTTATCAGAGGGAAGATGAAACGATCCCTATTTAGGAGTAACTAAGAATTCCTAAATAACAGTCGTTCATATGTGAATTAGAGAAAATATGAGCCATAAGGAATCCATATTTATGCCTAAATCAAGAGGAAAACATCAAGAAGCCACAGAAACTGAGCATAGAGTGCAGCTAGGCAAATTCTAAACCAATCTTTACTTCTGTGACTTGAGCATATATGAAAGTTGAAATAACAGAGGTAAGAAACACTTATTGTTTCATATAGTAGCACAAGAATTCCATCATTCACTCTTCAGAACCATTAAAACACATCAACAGTCCGTTCTCCAAGCTTTCAGCAATCTTTGATTAAGTGAAACATATTAGTTATAGAGCGAGTCTCTTCTCAAGTAAGTTCATCCACCAACCAACCACCGACCCCTTAAACAGTGAATTGGGGTTGTTTATATAGAGAAAGATATGAAAAAATATCTATTACAGCTGACCTAAATAGGCCTGCGGGAAATCAATTCTCTTAACCTAAACTTGTGTTGAAAATAAATGCACGATAGTAACTTAAGCTGCGCCGGAGGCAGCCGCATAAAAAATGAGTTAATTTGGTGCCCTTGGTGGCTCAATGCAATGCTTCTACAATAACTGTGCTTTGGGCTTTGATCCACTGATCTTATGTGGCTTTAATGTGCCTTAACTGCGATTTGAGAGCCTTTAATAGCTCAGAGCTGCCTTGTTGACTTTACTGGGGGACTCTTCAATGTTCATCTGCTTCGAGCCGCTAAAAAAAATCTTCACTGATACTCTTTGCTGCATCCTGATACTCTTTGACATGAAATTTGGCTTTATCTGTCTTCTGGTACTCAACATTGTTAAATCACTCCTTTTTGGCTCTTTTCGGCCAAAAATAGCTGCTGCAAACCTGCACTAGACAGAGGCTTTCCAATTTTACCTTTTTTTCTTAGCGATGCGCAATTAGCGCTAGGCGCGCATCAAAAACTACCTCAATTTCTTATTCCAGGCATCCTTTGCTGCGATTTCACCTTCTGTACCCTTTGGGTGATGACAAAATGGCCTGAAGTGCATGAATTCCCTTATCGGGAGCGAGCGCTAGAAGAAAACCCTGTAAAAATGGCCATTTTCTTTAAAATAGAAAAAAAGACCATTAATACGCAAAAAATCGTAAAAATATGGGGCAGGAGCGATCACTTTTTATTGGATTAAATCTGGGTCATTGGATGAGTAGGCCTGAATGGGCGGCTATGATTTCTTCGGTATTTCGGCAATCGGCAGGGACACGAGCATACACATATTTGTGATCTCCGAAATGGGCGATCGCCGAAACTATCTGGACCATTGATCTGGGCGGGATGATGGACGGCCATGGTTGCACCTGCATTTGATATATGCGGCGAAACAGGAAATTGCGATGCAGAGGGCTCCCGATAGCGATATCGCATCAGGGGGCTTATATACATGGCACAAAACTTTGTGATACGCCGATGCGAAGTAGCGATCATCGATAAACCATTGGGGAAACATATATATGGGCCAACATTGATCAATGCCCCCTCCCGACTGTGATATCGCATAGGAAGGGGTCCCAAAGGAAACTTTTTGAATCAGAGCAAGGCTTTTTTACTAAAGGTAAGCTTGTGAAGTCAGAGGGAGGTTTCTTCATGGAAAGGAGGGTTTTTATGATTCGACAAAGTGTCTTTATGGCCTTAGAATGATTTTGGGTGTTTTAAAAGGTTTTTTAAGGCATCGGAAGGGGTCTGAAATCCTGGAATGACGGATTTCATGCCTTGGAAGGAATCCACAAATCATTAGATGATGGTCTGAGGGTGGCCATGAGGGTTCTTGCTGAGTTTCAGATAAACTTAGCAATTCCCAAGTGTACTTGTGGTTATTTTTCAACCAGGGGGAGGGGATAAGTATTTAGGGAGGCTATTAACATAGTTTTAGTAAGGGGGGGGATAAATAGATAGGGAGCTACATAATAGAATTAGTGGTTAATATGAAAAATGATAGGAAAGCGCTAAGTATGAGATCCTAGGCTATTAAGGAGGAATGAGACTCTTGGAGGAAGTACAAACATTCCTTGAGTAAAGCAGATCTTTACCAAGGCAACTGATATGGAGAATGATGAGACTGAGAGATGTCAAGTAGATCTTGACCTCTTTAGGGGAAGTTAGTGAGTGATTTTGGGAAGAGGAAAAAAGGGGAAGTTAGACATGCCTCGCTTGAAGTCCTTCAAATTTAAAATTGCCTTAGACTTGTGATCTAGATAGATATGATACTTGAAAACATGAAATGGATCACACACCATGATTCTGCAACCACAAAACTACTTACCCAGCCTACTTACCTAGAATTTTTTCTTCCCTTTGGTTTGGGTGCACTTGAACTAGCAAACCCAACTTTTCATTCTTTTCTTCTTGTTGTCCTCCTATCTACATCTACACTTATTTCATCCAGGGGCTGAGATTAAGCTGTTGAGCGCCTTATTTCTCTACCTATCTACAAATCTGTCAAGATTAAGCTGTTTGGACAGATAATGATTCTCTATTTTCTACAACAGGAAATTGAAACCTAGGGAGGCCAAGATTAAGTTGTTTGGCCTTCCCTTAACTAAAAACTTCGTCAAAAATGGATTATCTCATCAGGATGGAACAAAGCAGTGGCATTTAGACTGGCGCACTCTCGTAACCTCTTCTAGGGAAAATGGAACAAATATGGAGCATTGCAGGATGCAAAGAACGACGTATTTGGCATGTAAAAATGCCGATCATGAAAGATGAATACCTGCTGCAGCAGGAGGCTAATAGGGCCTGTCTTTATATTAGTAGATTAGATGTAGATATATTAGTAGATTAGACTTAGATTAGATGGAAGAAGTATCAATCATTCAAAATTGGATGAAGTATCGATCATTCACAATGGGATGCTTATCACTAGGATTGTGAAATGGGTTCCCCAAAGTGGCTTCTATCTTCAACCCCTTCCCATGAGGTTTGAACTTGTGACCTAACAGGGACTAAACCCCATGCAAACCAACTAGTCTACACCTCATGGGTTAAAAAGAACATCCACAAACATAATAGGCATGACACTAACATAATAATTGAATAGTTACAATGATGATATGTATGTTGACTTCGTAGTCAATAGTTAATTATGCTTAGTTGAGACAATTATTTTCTTCTACTAACATTTAAGATTAATTGTGAAGTTTTTTTTATGAGAACTTTAATGTTCTTTGATTAAGACAATCCTTATCCCACAAAGAGAGACTTTGAAATACCAATTTGATGTTTGTCTAGGCGATAAACTTAAAAATAGATTATTATTATTATATAAAGATTC
>APFE031333135.1:9263-26633 GCA_000404065.3 Pinus taeda
GATCTTTGATAGGAAATTCAAAAGTAGAAACGTGAGCCATTTCTTACCATAGTATAAGATGTTCTTCATGTGTTTCTTTGAGGCTCCTTCTTCAAATTTTCCTGTTAATCGGTTAGTGAAAAGGGTGGTGCTTACATCACCACTTGCATGAGATCATGTGATTCATTTTTTAAAAAATTTCTATCTTTTTCCTAATCATTCACACAAAAATTCAAACATCTATTTCTACCCTAGGTTCTTTAACAGTCCTGCTGGAAACCAGATGGGGGAGCAGGGCTTTTACATGCTCCGTACGCAGGTTCTTACCTTCCATTTTTAAGATCCAACTCTTCCCTAGCAGACACTCATTAGATTCACACTACTCTTTAGAAATGGCTACACTCTCCTCGGCAACGGCACCAAAATGTGGAGCGATAAAAATGTGTCTTTTAAACTCCTAATTACCTTCACATTAATTATCAACCCAGGGATGACTTTTTATTTCAATAGTGTACTCAGTCTGCGGCAGCTATTTACTCAAGAGTAATTTTTAGTAGTACAACGTTCAGAAAATACAAGAGTAAACGGATGCTAAACTATGACTAAATTACTTCAAAAGGATAAAATCACACAAGACAGCTTATCAGTCAAGGGTGCGGAAGCGATAACCCATCCCTCTAGAAACTGATGCAAAGGAAATTAGAGCATGGACCATATGTCTGGGAGCTAGGCAGCGACTGCTGAGGGTCACTACAGCCTTAGACCTTCTCTCACACCAAAGCAGTGAATGCAAGTAAATGGAACGGCAGAAAGTAAAATAGAACAACAAATAGGAAATGGAACAACAAGTCTAAAATGGAACGACAGTAAATGGAACAACAAACTGGAATTAAAGGAACCAAATAACCAATCCTATAGAACAACAACCTTAAATGGCACCGAAGAGCAAAACTAAGTAATTAGAAAGACACAACAAACTATAAATGTAATTGAATCAGCAACTTTAATCTAGCAGCATGAACATTAATCGCAGTTATTGAAGCAATTACAATTGCAATTATATTTGAATAGTAACTTAATTGAACAACCATGGCAATTATAAATGAGCAGCAATTAAATGGAACATGGTTCTTAATTAGACAGCGTAGTATTAGATCAAAATTATCAGCAGTACATTTCAAGTTATAATTAATAATTCTATCACTCACGCAATCCAATTATGATTTCAATATAACAAGGCAATTCTGCGAAATGTTCATAAACAAAAGATTGCTGAACAAAACAATTTAAAGAAATGAAAAGGAAAACAAACCATCACACGGCAACAATTGTAAGGATATAATAGACAGCAGCAGCGTACTCCACCAGAGGCTGGGCCCTTAGCCGCCAGCGGATGCTGCTGGGTTACTTCAGATGAACAGAATGAACAGCAACTCCCAAATCATGTATTAATCATTAAATGGTGAAATCATTACAACAGTTGAAGCTTTTGAGACTTACAACATAAAACAATCCTTTCTTCCTCCTATCCTATCATGAATTCTTGATTCTAAATCCTCAATTCCATCATTCAAATCCCTCTCTGAAGTCCTCCTGAAGTCCCCCCATCTTTGATCTTTGTTTTCATTTAAATAGAGAGATCAGAGAGAAGTTACAATAAAGATAAGTACAACATGATTTTTATTACAAAATTGGATTGTTTTCAACCAATTGATCAACAAGAAGATATATTTCCATTCATCACACAACAAGAGCAAGACGAATTTGGCTTTGCAGCTGAGATTTGGAGGACGACCGCAACAGCGAATCTAAGAAAATCGTGCTCAAAGAACCTTGTGTTTCTCTCAGTACAAGCCGAATTTGGGCAAACCGTTCTTACTCAAAGTTAACTGGGTCCATTCTGGACAAAACCCATGTTCCATATTTTCCAAATTCTTCTTCATTTGCTTAGAATCTCAACCACAAAATTGTCACTTCTTAGTCCAGCGAATTTCTAAGTTGGCAGATTTAATGGTCAAATCTTCAATCTAGAAATTATCTTGCAGGTTAAAAATGGTAAATAATGTTACAACTAATTTATTGAAACTATCATTGATAAAATAATTCATAATCATCAATTTATTAGAAATAAAGGAGAATAAATAATATCACCATAAGAGAAAATCATCATAAAATGGATTTATATAATAAATTATAATAAATGACATGATGAAGAATAATGGAAATGGGTGGGATAAGTGTTAAAAAGTGATAATAATAATGGCATATTAATGGCGCAACAGAATGCATGTGTGAAGAAAGAAGGGGAGAAAACTATATGCCAACATTCTTCCAAATAAGGGCATGATGAAATCTATTGCGGGAAATTGCATCCCGAACTAAGGCCTAAGAAACATAACAATAAGGGAAAACAAAAGACAATTGGTACTACTCAACATGATCTCAGATCAGATTCGAGTGATGAGACCAAGATTTCAGCCATGGTTACAAAAGGAAAAGAAGTTGTTGCAAGCACTAGTTCCTCACATAGTCACAACAACACTCCAAGTGAAGAATCAAGGATAGAGTTTTTCCCTAGAAGGGTAGTTTCAAATCAGACAACGACTGATGCATTATTTGGTAGTGTGTCACAGTCAAACATAATTTCCGAAGACTTGGTCAAAAATCTTAACCTTGAAACTGTACCTCATCATAAGCCATATCCATTGGGTTGGATAGTCAATAATGAAAATTTACAGGTTACAAGGAAATGATTATTCGTGTTTTCCATTACTGAAAAAATCATTGATGTAGTTGAGTTAGATGTAGCTCCACTTGACATCTCAAAAATAATTTTGGGAAGCCCATATTTGTATGATAGGAAAGCAGAGTTTTATCGCCATGAGGACAAATACTTATCTCTCAAGGATGGGTTAGAGTATATTGTGAGATCCCATCGCAAAAAGTTAAACATTTCTTTAGTTAATGAAGGGCAGATGAAGAGACTAGTAAATGCAAGTAAAAATTATGTGCTTTTCATGATCAAGAAAAATATTGATATTTATTATGAATATTTTGAAGGTTGTGATGATAAATTAAAATCTGATTTGTTTGATTTGGTAAGAAAGCATGGTGATAAGTTTCAGTAACCAAAGGGGTTACCTCCCAAGAGGGGAATTCAGCATGAGATATAGTTGTAGTAGGATGTTCCACTTTCAAACATTGGCATGTATCACATGTCGATCATGGAGAGTATGGAAATCAAGAAGAAAAATCAAGAATTGCTGAAAAAAGGTATCATACACCAATCAACTTCGCAATGTGGTTCACCAATTGTCCTAGCACTAAACAAGGATGGGACTTGGTGCATGTGTGTGGATTTCCGTTCACTAAACAAAATAATGTTAAAGAATCATTACCCACTCCCAAGAATTGATGATTTTCTTCATCAATTGAGGTATGAAAAGTATTTCGCTAAGTTAGACTTATGAAGGGGTTATCATCAAGTTAGAATAGCTAAATATGACATTTGGAAAACCTCATTTAAAACTAAACAAGGATTGTTTGAGTGGCTTGTTATGCCTTTAGGTCTTACAAATGCTCCAACTACTTTCATGAAAGTTATGAATAACGTATTGAGACAATTTCTTGGTGACTTTTTCATTGTTTACTTAGATGATATTCTCATATTCAACAAATCTATAGATGAACATGTCATGCATGTGAACAAAGTACTTGATGTCTTGAGAAAACAACCTTTGTTTTTAAACATGTCAAAGTGTGAATTTGGCAAGACTTATTTAGTGTATTTGGGAGACATTGTTGGAGGAGGTGAGTTGAAGATAGACCCTCTAAGGCTGAGGTCATTTTGAATTGGCCCAATCCCAATACAGTTACAAAGGTAAGAAGATTTGTAGGGGCAACACAATATTGTTGGAAATTTATTACTTTTTTTCTTCCATTGCAACACCACTGCATGAATTGCCTAGTGTCAAGAAAGTCTCCCATTAGGGCGATGTACATCAGAAATAATTTGATGATTTAAAACAAGATATCAGTTCAACACTGGTATTGGCTCTTCTAGATCTTAGATAACCATTTGAGATTCAATCAGATGTTAGTGATTACGAAATGGGAGCAGTTCTGATATAAAATGGTAAGCCCATTTCATTTCATTCTGAAATTTTTAATGGGGCTGTGACTAACTATCCAACTTATGACAAAGAACTTTACGTATTGGTATAACGTGTAAAAAAATGGAAAAACTGCTTGATGGGGAAGGATACCATTATCCATATTGACCATCAACCATTGGAGCATGTACAGTCACGGTCAAAGTTGCAACAATCACAACACTTTATATGGTTGGTATAAAACAATAGTTTCATTAGGTTATCAGGTACAAAAAGGAAATCTACAATAAGGTAGCTGATATGATTTCTAGGCCTATTATAAATTCATCAATTATACTGAAGTACAATTCTATTTTACATGAAAGTTACATTGAGCAATATGCATATGATAATGACTTTCAAGATGTGTATGTAATGTTGAGGGAAGGAAAACAAATTGAAGAGTTAGATTACCATGCACATAACAGTTTGTTGTATCACTTGGGCAAGTTATGTATTCCATATGGTGAAAGAAAAAATATCATAAGGGAGTCGCACACTTCATTGATTGCTAGAAACTTTGGTGTAGGCAAGAGAATAGAAAATCTCCAAAGGTATTGTTATTGGCCACACATGTTTGATAATGTATCTTGTTTCAATAGATGATGTTATTTGTGTGCAACAAGTAAGCCTAGAAATAAGAAACTAGGATTGTACACTCCACTTCTGGTACCTTCACGTCGATGGGAGAGTATCTAAATGGATTTTATAGGAGGTATTCCATTGTAAATGAAAGGTCATGATTATGTAACTGTAGGCAGGTTCAACAAGATGTGTATTCTAAGACCATGTAAAATTAAAATTAAAATTGAAGAAACTACTCATCTTTTCTTTCAGAATATTTGGGTTCATTTTGGTCTTCCTATTTCCATTGTAAGTGATCGAGATTCTCAATTTGGTCAGAATATTTGGTCCAATTTGTGGGAAATTATGGACGCTAAGTTGAAGAAGAGTACAAACTTTCATCTGCAAACAGATGAACAAATCGAGCTGGTCAACAGGATATTCATTCATCTTCTTAAAGAATATTGCAACAAACATCCCATGTTGTGGGATGCAAATTTTCATTACATACAACATTCATACAACAGTGCAAAGCATTCTTCCATAAACACATCGCCATATGAGGCATGTTTTGGGTACTTGCCAAGATCGCCATTGGACTTCATCTTTGAGAAATATTTCACCATCAATGGTCATAGCGACATCAATAAGGCAAGGAATTTCATTGAGCAAATTTAGTTGATACATCATAGAGTGCAAGAAAAACTTGAAAAGAGTCAGAGTAGCTACAAGGAAAGGCATGACAAACACCATTTCGATCATAAATTTCAGGTTAGAGAATAATTTTGGTTATATATTAGCAAAGAGAGACTTCTAGAGGTAGGTAAAAAGATGAAGCCAATCTGTTATGGTCCTTTTAAAATTCTAGAAAATATTGGTTACAATGCATTTAAGCTAGATTTTCCTCCTTATATGCAAATATACTCTATCGCTAATGTTGAGAATTTGAGATTGTTTGAGCCTCCTCTGATTGATGATCAAGGAGAGAATGTTCAATTGCCATCAATAGATGATTTCTTGCCAGAATATCTTGATGAACTTCAGCAACATCTCATACTTGATAGAAGAACCAGAACTTCAAAGAGAGGGAATGTCAAATACGTTCGATTGGGATTGAAGGTAAAAAATCCTTCTAAAGCCAAATGGTTGTAGATCAGGAAGGTGAGGGAGTTGTACCTTCAATTGCTGAACAATTTATAGTATCTTTTGGGGGTCCAAAATGCTTCAAGTGGGGAAGAATGATCAGGTGCCTAGTATTTAGCTCAAAAAAATCAAAATTCTCAGAATCACTCAAAACCTAAATGAATGCGTCTATCTTGGTGATATGATCCAAATACAAATAGTTTCACTTTAAAGAAAGCTTGTATAAGGAATATATCATGTTCTGTCTACTTTGCTAAGTAGTGGAATTTTGTAAAACAATGTATAGTCACTACACAGTCAACAACCCATACTGCTGACGTGGTAGGTGACAGCGAGAGTCAACAGTGGTCAACGACCTATCATATTTCGACAAGTGGAATACTATGGTTGGTTTGCAAGTTGGTGATGTGGCTTGCTTCTATTGGTCAGAGGTGGACCAATGAGGAGGGGACAAGTGGCAAGCCTTGAGGCCACCACATGTCCCTCCTCAAATGTCGGGCTTTCGGCGCACTACAATGAAATATTATGGTAAGACTGGGAGTCGAACCTAGGACCTGCGCTATACAAACACCACATAATACCAATACATAGCCACGTTGGTTCTTATAATACAATGGGTGTGAAATATATTTGTTATCTAACAATTTGTGGGTTGGGGGGAGGAAGAAGCCAACCCGTCGGCCAGCCCCCTCCTCTATGATCACTATACATAACCACCAAGCCAACGGTCACCATAACCACACAGATATTGTGCTAACCATCATTTAATCTGACATACAAATTACCATGTCTCCAATATTGTAGAGACCGCTAGACTAACAGTTAACGACTTATCCATTAAATGCATCGAATTAAGTGCTAATCATCATTAACCTTAATTAATCCAAACTTATTGTTAATTAACTACAATTTATTTTGGTAGAGTATTTAGTGAGTTTGATAAATTTGGATATTCCTCCAATTTTAGTGGAGTTAACTGGAGTTCCACCAGTTTTAGTGTATTTTTACTAGGAGAAATAGTTTTTTCCATACATTTTGCAAAATTTGACCAAAATGGGATCAGGAAAAAGTGTTCCTAGATGATTTTGATGTTTTGATCACATTGAAGCAGGTTTTAGGATCATTAGAGGATTGTAAACACCACTTTTTCCATCATTTATATAATACATAGGCCCAAGCCATGGAAGTTCAACCAAGGAAATGTAGCCCAGGAGAGGTGAACTCCTTCATCAAAACACTATGTTAAGTGTTCATTTTGATGGTTTGTTGTACATTTAATTGATGCTATTTAGCACTTGATTTTCATGTTTTTTTTCTCTTGAACTTAACATAAAACTTAACAACATTTACTTGTTTTCATTCACAAACACCATAAGGGAACCTATGCACATGAAACAAAAAATAAGCATTTGTTTTTAAATCTTAAGTTGAAATTAGCACAACAAAACCAACATTCAACAACAGACACCACTTCCTCATGATCATAACCCTGCATTCAAGCCTTTCATCACTTTCCTCAACCTGGCATGCAAAATGGAGACTTGAAGAGAGGATTGACTAATTGCTATAGGAAGGATATTACTCTAGTAGCAACTTGTACAGACACAACAAGAACTCCATGAATTTTTTCATCCAAAGGTAGCATCATGTAACCAATTATGCAATAGAGATAGGCAAATCATCCTTAGAAAGGAATCCATCTACTCCACTAGCAGCAGCTTGGGCACATGAAAGGAACCTACACACACATTTAAGTTATCAGCCAGAAGATCATCAACTGTGAAGACATGAACAAAAAAAGAAGAAGAAATCAACTCCCTCAAGCTCATGATGTTATAAGGCCTATCTCTGACATGCAATAAAATCCAGCAATTCGATCCATATGTTGGCTCAGGTATGACAACCCTCACCTCTTCCCTATGCATAAAATGCCAAAATGTGTTAACAGTTGATGAAGGAGATTTAATAGGTTGGAGGTGGTCATGAACTTGGCCAGCCTGGATTAGTAAACTAAAGTCCGTCTTAGTCACCCACGCAATGTGCAAATGTTCACTCAACTAAGGTTGTGCTTACGAGAAGTGGGGTGATAATCATGAGGAGGAGGGTAATGATTGCAAGGAGTGGACACAACAGTTCAAAAAATGAAACTTGTGTATGTGCCATGTCACCAAAGTGCCCCAAGCGCTTACCACAAAGGGAATATTATGTACTAGGCTCAACTTTATTTGCACCATCATTCATTTCAAAAAAATAGTTGGAGAAAGGATGAGGCAGTGTGATTAGATGGCTTAGGGTGCCACTGAAGTGTTTCGAATTCTATTTGGAGGTGCTATAGAAGAAAGCTATAGGGAGGTCTAAATTTCTACAAGATGGCCAAGAATAAGATTTAGGAGGAATTGAAGGGTGAGAGAAGGCCATAGTGACCCGAAATTGTCTTCAAACCCCCATGCATATACAAAGCTATTTTTAAAAAGGAGTAAGTGGTTTTCTTCCTCATTTCCATAGAATTGCATGAGAAATTATGCCTGAAGTTGGTAGCTTGTAATAGATAATTGAGAAGTAGGTCTTGCTTGAAATTACTGTGTGTAAATGTAAGGTTGGGGTAGATAAAAATAATTTGTTTTGATATAAATTATAGCATCCTTCTCCCTCACTAATAAGAAGGAGGATTAAAACTATTTTTAGCATTGAGATTGCTCTGATGAAAATTGAATTCCACACCTAAGTAATATTAGTAAGGGGTAGTAGAAGAAATGGGGGGGGGGGGGGTTTTAATAAAAGAGAACCCAAAGACACCAATAAAATTCACCAACGCCCTCCTGTAGTAAACCTTTTATGAAGGCATCAATGGTTGGGTTTCTTTGAACTATGAAAAGGGTATGGTGATGATATCATCCATGATTTTCCCATGAAACTGAATCCTCAAGAAGAATATAGTGCCACTACCGTCGCCAGAGGATTTCCCATCTTCTTAAGTATTGAAACCATAAGTAGAGAGACCACCTTATCCTTGGGTTTTTGACGGAGAAAGGAGGATAAGGACGTAAGTGTTATAGCCAAGAAGAAGCCCTTCATTCAGAGAGAGATACCCATAGAAGATAAGAATGGAGTAACAAGAGAAATCCTACCTTACCCCTAGGACGAGGTGCCTTATCACATCCTCAAATATATATCTTTTGAAGGGAGATTGATTACAATATATGCCTATTATTTTAGATTACTTCATGAGTTAAGATTGAAAGCAAAATTTCTGATTCCTCAAAGACGTAGTGTTCCCCATTTCCTCCTACACTAAATCATTTAAATGAGCTAGAAGGCGAGGGAAGGAAAGCATCAACACATAACCCACCATGGCCTCATCAAGTTAGTTTTGATGGATGATTTTATCCACTTAAGGAACCTTGTCCTCTGGAAAAAATTTATAGCCATGGAAAGGGAGGTCCTCATTGAAACCCAAACCATCACACCTGGGGAAACACCATCCTCTAGCACTGGAGGTAGGGGAGGAAAAATAGAGGAAGAAGAGGAAGGAGGAAAAATGGAAGAAGAAGTAGCAGAGCTTAAGGAAGAAGAAGAAGAGAAACACGAAAAAGAAAATTAAAGCCTTGAGAATACTTCTAAACCTCAAGGAAGAGAGAAGCAAGGACATCAAACAAGTCTTTCTCCAGGGAATACAAAGCAATAAGTGGTTGCCATATTGGCCATACCTATCAAGACCGTAAGGAGGCAACCAAGGGAAGGAAAAATATATTTCAAAACAAGGAAGAGAACCAAGATCAAGCAAGGGAAACCAAAACCTCCTTCAGAGGTCCCTATCATTATTGAGGAGTCATTCAATAAAAAGGGACAAGTGGGTCCTAGTGAAGGAAAAATTAAGGAGATTACCTCTCCTTAGGGGAAAAACAAACCACCTGTGACATATGAGAGATTTCCCACCACTAGGGAAATGACCTTCAAGAGACCCAAGACACAAGCTCCTCTTATGATCTGCAGCTTAAAACTTCCTCAAAATTCAAAGTTTTCCAATCGATGTGGAAACTAAATCTCCACGTACTTCATGGTATCTTGAATCCAACACAACTCGTTTCACATGAAATGGACTCTGTATGCTCCAAAAAACATGTTATTTCTGTTTTCCTAAACAACAAATTAAAAAAATAAATATGTATGCAGCCCAGTCAATAGTTCATACTATTGACATGGCACTGACCGGGCATGCCTATGTAGTAGGGTGACTATGCATATGATTGTTTTCATCTGGTGAATTATATCGTGCCAACTAGCACGATTTTATTAGCGTTGAATTGGGTGAGCTTGATTGGTGGGATGGTGGCCAACCATAGGCTACCATGTGGACCAGCTACGGGCTGCTACATCGCAGCTTGAAGGCCACCAAAATTTATGGCAATGTCTAAACAATGGCAGATGGGGTCAAACCCTAGATCTCATGGCCGACAACCAAACAACTTCACCAAATTGACTACACAATGTTTCTAATTATACTATGGTTTTCACATGGTTTTTTTGTAATGTGGTTTCAACATTGGGGATGGGGGCTGGGGTATAGCCCTACCCCTGGTCACCACACCCCAAGGGCTAGGGATGGGACCATGAGAAGGAGGCTAGCCCATGCCTTCCCAACCTTAATCGTGATTATAACCATTTCCATGTGACAAATACACCTTGGAACATTAATCACCAGTGCAAACTATTCCCGCCAGATGAAACCACCACGTTAATCACGCTTGTGAATGTGCACTTGACCATGACTACAAGGCTTGGAAACCGTCAACACCTTAGCCTTTCACCTTAGCCACCCATGTGATTGGGTTCATTGGGGTCAGTCCAATGGTTAGTGGAATGGGTGGGGGTGGTAGTTAAGAGCCTGAACCCCAGTCCCATGTGTTCCCATGTTGCTACAAAAATGGGAGTTAAGGACTTGGTGGCTAAATTAATGCTCCAAAAACTTCGCCCTTGCTAGATGGTAAAGATTTATTGGTTGTGAAACCATTATTATTTACAAAGGGGAGGAGAAATTGGTTAGAAAAATACTAAACATTGCGAATGCTCGGTGTGAAACATATGGGCTACTCTTGATATAGGAAAGGACGATTCGTATTTGAAAAAAATTTAAACTCATCGAATTGATTCAATATAGGTAAATTAATGTCGTTGATCCAAATTTTCAAAGCTTCTTGCATGTCCTAAAAAATTATGGTAGTGCAATTCCCCAATTGGGTCTACCATACGATTTGTTACTGGAGTACGAATGTGTGCCATGCACCTGAATATGTACATGGTAATGTTCATTCTATACTTAGGATGACATGCTTAACACATGCAAGTCAGTCGAGAAGTGGTGTTTCCAATGGCAGATGGGTGAGTAACGCATAAGAACCAATACATGACATTTGGATGAATCTAAAAAAATCGTACTTAGAAGTGCTAGGACGGAATCTATGCAGAGTTGGAAGCTTTTGCACAATTTTCTTTCGATCTTGATAAAGATAATCAAGATCAATTGGCGAGTTTTTTTAGAACTTCCAATACGTGTTCAATAGATTCCTTCCCGAAGTGTTGAATTCTCATTAGATCTACCAAACCAGCAAGCTCAACTTGAAAACACTCCCATTAGAATAGTAGGGGCCCTACCATATGCTCTTTCGGAAAGTGAGGAGATACTACATGAAGTTGTTTGCAACGGCCAACTTGACCCTCTTCCCCGATAATGAACCTTGGACATCTAATAGTTCCAATAAAAATAAATGTGTTATTTTCACGGTGGCCCATTGCGAGGAACAAATTGGCATTCGATATTCCTAGATAAATCCCTTGCAACAGCGCGTTTCTGACATTATCATTGAAGGTTTATGATCGGCACTGTTATACCCAAACTACTTCAATGTAAAAACGTTGAATAGGGATCGAATTAAGGAACATGAATCAACTACAAGGGGTTTCTTATTGGATACCGCATCCTAAGCTCTAGGTTGAATCCTTTTAAAACAACAGCCAATGGAAACTAAGAAAATTGATTCTATAACAAATGAAAAGAAAGCTCCATTGCCACAAATAGCAACGAATACCAGGGAGAGTATATAGAAAAGAAAGTTATTTTTTATCAGAAATGATGAACTGATGAACGACATCAATCCTATATCATGTTTTTGTGGACCAACATCATTTTTGTGGATGTGGATCATTATTAAGTAAATGAAATTCAGGCATCGGATAGAACTTTGGAGGACCGAATATATGGCTATATGAGTCTATTCATTGCACATATGTTTAAATCCATAGTCTCCGTGGCAATATAATATATCAATGAGAAGTAATACTTTCTATCTAGTAGTTCTACTCGTAAGCTACGACCTATTCTAGAGAGGAGGAAGGTGAAATGTTCATGCTTGGATGAAGATGAATGGGTCTCAATCTTTATTCAAAAAAAGCTCGTTTTAACCATTAGGGTAAGTCAAACGTTACCTTTCCTTGTTCAAAACATATGAATGCACAATCGAATCAGATCCAGTCCATTTTTTAGCTTCTTTTATGATGTGAATGAAGGTAGCTGAGCCTAACCCCTAAAGGAAGGGAAAGGGAGGCATTCAAGGAGGGCTAATTTTAGTTTACCTATCTCAATAAAGTATATGATTGGTTTGAAGAGTGTCTCGAGCAAACATTAGCTCATTTTTTATTCTAGGAAGAAAGGACTATAGATAGATAAATTTTCTTTTTTTCTGTGGTGGATGTAGCCAAGTGGACCAATCCCTACATTGTGTAATTGGTACATAAAATAAATAAAATATTTTGCCTCTCCCTGCTATTATGTATGAAAAAAATTGTTTCAAACCTGTTCCAGCATTAGCAATGTCCAAGTGGAATATTAATATTCTCTTCCTTTGTACATTATGTATCAAAGAGTAACAAGTTCGTGGCATACTGTAAATCCCCTGTTTCTCCTCGATGAGGTACTTCAACAGGTTCGAGCTAATACTCTGAGTTTAGATGCATGTTTAATCCCATGTGAATCAACAAGGACCACCTTGAAAGGCTAAATACTCCTGGCAATGAGATTCATCATGCAGCTTTCACTATATAAGATACCTAAGTTGGAGCTTGAAACTAAACTAGAAAGCAGGAAGATGAGCTTTCATAGCACCTAGTGGCAAGTGAAATGGAAGCAGCCTAAATCGTGAAAGCGGGTTTGTGGGAAAACACAATATAAGGTCTGTGTCCTTTATTTGGAAATCCTCTTGGGAAGCAACCTTTATGAGTGTACTGAAGTAGAGGAAAAGGGAATAATTTTATTTTTAGTTTCTTTTGATCACCAAAGGGGAATTCTTGGTCTCGACAATGATGTGCCATTAATAGCTAAGAAAATATCTCCTCTTGAACATAATTTCCAATCTATTGGGCCAAATTGGTGCTCTTCCTCATCCAAATCCTTTCATAGGATAGCGGGCCTTCAAACGACCAATCAGAACATATCTCCCGTGGAGGGGTAACAGAAAGGAAGCAGAAGCACTGGCACAAGGCGAACTGAGGGGAAGAAATATGAGTAAGTCAAGTAAGTAAGGTAAGATAAGATCGATTCATTTTGATTAAATACAATCTTTTTTTATGATGCTTGGCAAAATGGGTGCTCTATTAGTGGATTTTGGGGAAAAATTTTAGGATCAGTGCTGGATTTGGGGGAATTTGTAGAGAGAATAGTGCAAGAGCTAGGGAAGCACATAACTTCTTCAGTTTTGATCCAATTGAGGAGAAGGAAGAGGATATATAGGTATTTTTGGGTCTTTTGAAGCCAATGGAACACATTTAAGAGCCATTAGAGAATTTATAAAGAGAATTTTTATAGGTTGAAATGTATTGGTGTTAGGATCAACCAGGGGGTTGAATCAATTTCTGAAAGCTTTTGAGAGGAGAGAGGATCTAGTAGGAGTTTTCCAGCCTTCATATGTTTTCTGCACCAACTGAGACATCTATGGTGTAACTTATATTTCTCTTTTCTCATTGTGTCTTTGAGGAAGGATCTCTTTTATTACTTCAAGTGAATTGTTGTACTTTTTATGCTCATTATGAGATGGAGTATGGGGTCTTGACTTGAGAGTCATTTTCTTGCTGATTGTTTCATGATTAACTGTAGGTTATCATGTTTTTAGAGTGAAATTTATTTACAAGAGAATGATATCTTGAAGGGGAAACTAGCCACTCTTTTGATCAACACACTTTATGTACTCTTTATTGCTGAATTATTTTGAGCATAATGAGATTGGATGAAGCCATTGGAAGCTGGACCAAGGAGACATAGCCCAGGAGGGGTTCAATCCTTTATCAATGCTGAGTCTGTTGCTGTTACTGTTAGGTGTGTTATATTCTTTCCACGACTAGCCACATAGTTAAACAGGGGGCTAGAGGGGGGGGGGGGGGTGGGGGCGCAGGGGTGTAGCCCCCCATTCATTGCGTCAATTGCGTAGTGGGGGGATCACATCGGTTTCGAGGGGTGCAGGTAACCCCACACTATGGGGTTTGGGGTAGCGCCCCAGAAAATTTTGGTTTTGGACCCTACGTTAGGTTAGCCGCACCCACCTATGGTTTTGTGCATGATTTTTGCACATGGTTTTGGATGCATTGGATTTTGGTCCATGGCTTTAGATGCGATGTTTTTTGGTCCATGGTATTGGATGCTTCGAAATGTATAAATATGTATTGTAACATTGAAAGGAACATAATGAAAAATCAAGCTGGTAGTCCCAGTTTTGGGATCGAGGGGAAATCTCTGTGTATATGTGTTTTATGTGTTATGCTCTCGCATTGTTTATTTTATGTGTTTTAGATTTTGTATGCAGGTAATTTATGTATAGGTTTAAAACCTACATTTGGTATCAGAGCTATTTTGGCTACAAGGGTTGCCTTTGTTGCTGAGGGGTTTCGCTCGGGCCTGTGGTAGACCCTGTTCAGTGGGAGTTCTGCAAAATCGATTTTGTTAGTGAAAGAAGACGACGAGTAGTGGAAAGATAGAGATCGATAAATTTAATGGTCAAAGTTTTCAGTTGTTGAAACTCAAGATGAAGAATCTGTTGGTGGATAAAGATCAATGGATCATGGTAGATCCAGGTACTTAACCATCGTGATTTTCTGATGAAGAATGGAAGAAGTTGGATCGGAAGGCAAAGAGCACAATACGATTCTGTGTCTTAGATTCAGTATTGCTGAATGTATCAGGGGAAGCTACGATGAAGGCTTTGTGGGACATGTTACGGACTTTGTACCAATCTAAGCCTCTGGTGAATAAACTGTTCCTACAAAAGAAGATGTATAACATGAGGATGAAAGATGGAGACTCGGTGACAAAGCATCTAAGTGCGTTTAATACTGTGGTAAGTAAGTTACCATCTATTCATATCAAAATTTTAGATGAAGATAAGTGCATTAGTTTGTTATGTTCTTCACCAAATTCTTGGGATAGTCTAGTTATTGCAATAGGTAGTAATGCAAGGGCCTTGCAGTTTGATGGAATAGTCTCATCCTTGTTGATGGAGGAGATGAGACGGAAAAATATGGAGAGAAAAACTGGTGATGCCTTGTCTATACGAGGATAGTCCCAGAACAACAACAAAAATAAGTCATTGAGTGGGAGATCTAAATCTAGAGGGAGATCTAAATCTCCAGGAAAGGCTGTAAAGGTTGTGTGTTGGAAATGCAGAAAGGAAGGGCACTACAAAAGGGATTGTAAATCTAAAAATCCTGATTAAGGAAAGGGACCTGATGATGCTCCTTCTGTAGAGGCGAAAACCATCTTAGATGAAGGTGGGGATGTGTACTTAGCTTCTTCAAGTACACATGTAGATCATGAGGCATGGTTCATTGACTTAGGTGCATCCTTTCACATCACTCCCCATAGAGAGTAATTCTACGAGTATGAGAAATATGATGGTGGTGATGTATTCTTAGGGGATGATAGGAAGGCTTGAATAATTGGTCCTGGAAAAGTAAAGTTGAAGTTGTAAGGTAGAAGGGTTAGAACACTTCTGGGTGTTCTTCATGTTCCTGTATTAGCCAGAAATATGATTTCTATAAGCAAGATGGATGATGAAGGTGTAAAAACATTGTTCGAGAAAGATACCTGCAAGATGGTTTAGGGAGCATTAGTATTGATGCAAGGAGTTCAGATTGGAATTATGTACAAGCTACAATATAGCATTGTTTTTTATGGGTGCAACAGTTCTGTGGTTCCTGAAATTGGAACAGAAAACCTGGTGGTCTTTGGAGAGAAGACCATGTGTGGCATCAAAGGCTTGGACATATTGAGAGAAAGGCCTTCGAGTACTTTATGGTAAAGTTATGATAGAAGGTATGAGTAATAGCTCTCTAGATTTTTATTTTTGTGAAAATTGTGTATATGGGAAGCAAAATCAGGTGAGTTTCCCCTCTTGTGGTAAAAGAGCGAAACATATATTAGAGCTTGTGCACAGTGATGTGTTTGGACATGTGAAGGTTCCATTGCTGGGTAATTATGTGTACTATGTATCATTTATAAATTAATTCTCAAGGAATACATGGATATATTTCCTTAAGAAGAAATCTACAGTGTTTGACAGGTTTAAAGAAATTAAGGCTCTAGTGGAAAACCAGATAGAGAAGAAGATAAAGGTGTTGAGAACAGATAACGGTGGAGAGTTTTGTAGTAAGAAATTTGAATAATTTTGTAAGAAGTGTGGTATAGCATGGCAGAAGATTACTTCATATGCGCCTCAACAAAATGGAGTTGCAGAAAGAATGAACAACACATTGATGAAAAGGGCAAGAAGCATGCTCAGTGGTGTCGAGTTAGGATAGGAATTCTGGGTAGAGGCAGTGGAGATAGCATGTTACCTAGTCAATGGATCACCTTAATTAGCATTGGAGGATAAAAATCCACAAGAGGTATGGACCAGTAAGAAACCCTCTCTTTCACATCTGAGGGTATTTATATGTGATGCATATGTACATGTTCCAAAGAAAAAATGAACCAAGTTTGATAGTAAATCTGGAAAGTGCATCTTTATTGGGTATAAGGATGGTTTAAAAGGTTATAAGATTTTAAACCCAATAACAAGGATGGTTGTGTACAGCCAAGATGTGGTGTTCAGAGAGGTGAAAGATGTTATTAAACATGAAGTCTAGCTAAAGAAAACTGAGAAGATAGAGTTTGAGCTAAAGGCAGAAGATTCAAACTTTACAATAGAGGAGGAATCAAAAGATGAAGAGCCACAAACTCCGAGTGTGAGAAGATCAGCTCAAGAAAAAGGGCAACCAGAAAGGTATAGTCCATATGCTTTCTGTTCAAATTTTGCTTTATCTATTACCAATGATGATCCTAGAACTGTGAGGAAGCAGTAGATTTAGAGGATGGAAAACTCTAGAAAGAGGCCATAGTTGATGAAATGGCATCTTTGCACAAAAATGAGGCTTGGGATTTGGTGGAGTTGTCGGCTGGAAGGAAACCCATTGGTAGCAAATGGGTGTTCAAGAAGAAGACAAATGCAGAAGG
>APFE031333135.1:28104-46393 GCA_000404065.3 Pinus taeda
TTCAATATCACTTTGTGAGAGATATGATAGAAGACAAAAAGGTGTTGCTGGTAAAGGTGGACACTTTGAAGAATATTGCAGATGCATTGACAAAATCTGTGAGCTATGAGAAGTTCTCTTGGTGTAGAGAAACAATGGGCATCGCAGGGCTAGATAAATACTAAGCTCTCTTGTGGCCCCCTATGGAAAGAAAACAACAAGTGGGAGAATGTTGGGTTGTGTTATATTCTTTCCATGACTAGCCCACATAGTTAATCGGGGGGTTAGAAGGGGGGCAAAGCCCCCCCTTTGTTGCGTTGATTACGTAGTGTGGGGAGTCACAGGGGGTTTGAGGGGTGCAGGTAACCCCACTCTATGGGGTCTGAGGCAACACCACGGAAAATTTTGTTTTTGGACCCTATATTAGGTTAGGCAGACCTACTTATGGTTTTGTGCATGATTTTTCGCACATGGTTTTGGATGTGATGGTTTTCGGTCCATGGTATTTGATGCTTCGGAATATATAAATATGTATTGTAACATTGAAAGGAACATAATGAAAAATCAAGCTGGTAGTACTGGTTTTGGGATCTAGGGGAAAATCTCTATGTATATGTGCTTTATGTGTTATGCTCTCACATTATTTATTTTCTGTGTTTTAGAATTCATATGCAAGTAATTTCTGTACAGGGTTAAAATCTCCTGGTGTGAAGCCATACAAATCCAATACCTGCAAAAAAACTTGATAAGGGATTTTTGACATGACCCAGTGGACTGACTATGATGAGAAACTAGATAGGATAACATGATTGTAACCCAACAAGTGAAGAACAAGGTGACTGCAAATTCAGAATTAACTACTGGAAACTCAATGCATCCATCATCAAGGTATGTTTGAGAGAATGGTTCCACACAAAAATGAACACAAAGAGTTTTGTGACAAAAAGGAGAGGTTGATTGACCACTTGTGGCTTCAAAAATGATCTTTGGAGAGACTAATTATCCTCGCAATTATTACGATGTGGAAAAATATCCACTGTACCAAACTCCAACAACTAAGTCAACGCAATTGAATGATATTCCTAAGGGTTCGAGGGATTGAAGGTCTGTTGAGGGGAGAACAACAACAAGATCGAAAGAGGGTCCAGACGCCGAATTTTGCAATAAACACAATAAACTTTTGTATCCTACACTTAGCCTCGTAAATTTCACCATCATATGGCATACTTTAGAACTAAAATGGTGCGTTAAATAACAAGGATACACTGCACTAGTAACAATGACCAACAAAAAAACTTGAGGTAGCATAAAAATCGAACCATATAGAATGAAGACCTGTAAATAGACTAGAGATAACCTCCTCCCAAATTTACCCAAGCTAACCAGTTCACTGGGGTAAACATGTGATGAAGAGTTACTACGATATGATTCAACTCCCCAAGTACAATTAAGGAAATTGGAATTGACAAAACAAAACCAAACAGACCTTCCTCAGGAGCTACAGGAACCCAATAGGCTAACCAACCACTCTAGGTGCCCAACCCCTGAGTTAACTTTCCTTTTGACTGAACTAGACCCCCAGTCACTCCCATGACAAGCCCTCCATGCGACTGAAACCCTCCAGTCGCTCCCACAACAAGGCCTCCATGCGACTGCAGTCTTTTTCAAGTAGTTATGTGCCAGTGACCCCAAATTTTTAGCCAATTTTTTGGTCTAGGACTCAGGCCTCTACCCAAAACTTGATGAAATTATTAGAAATGGTAAATAACAAGAAGAAAATGCATCTAATGCAAAACTTGAATAAGGACCTGACCTGACTCATCCTAACCATGACAATTGTTTCATCAAACACATCATGAACATGTAATGTACAAGTCATAAAAACACATCTGAACATAGGGACCTCATACTTATCTGAGAATCATCAAGAAGGTCTAATTCTCTCTCTCATTAGTTGCATTATCATCTATTAGGTCATTCATTCATTAATATTTCATCTACTAATCAAAACATGATGAGATTCGTAACTCAAGACTTTCATAAAACCATACTTATAACCAACATATAACCGGATAAATAACAACAATAGAATAGCCAGCAAAGCCATATAATAACAAGTAAATTTACACACAAAACATAAGAGGAAAGTAGCTCTTATTAACATATGAAAACACAACCAATTCATCGACTTCAACATACCACCCGACCATAGATTGGGTTGAACCAAATCTCTCTTTCATCCAATCACCCCCATGCCATATTCCAAGCATGAATGTGGGATATCATAATAACCAATCAAAACCAAATCCAAGGCTTCCTGAGGCCGAACCACCTCACCCTCAACCATTGATTCCACCTCACAATCATGCATCTGTAACCATCACCATATAGGTCTCTATCCAAGTTGTCCAGGCCTCTAGTGAGTTTGTTCCAACCCAACTTCTAGTACTAGTAACTCAACCCACTAATGGATCCAAAGCATTTTTTCAACCAAGGCTTCTAGGACTAGTAACTCAACCCAGGATTTTATAGGGTTTCCAGAGTGTTTGTCCAACCAAGGCTCCAAGAACTAATAACTCAACCCACAGCCATAAGGAAAATGAGCACCAACCAGAAAACAAAAGGTAAAACCCACAACACCATGGCTATCTAGGAAATGGAAAGGCTATGCAAAACCATTGTCAATCTAGGCAATCCTCCATGCCAATGATAGATCATAACCAAGAAACCACGTGCATGTGTCATGCATGCCAAAACTAGCAAGGAAATCATACATGCAACTCTATAACTGCAAGAAAAACCCATTGTAGTTGTTGATTTCATTGTCCTCTTGTGATTTCCTGCTTCTCCTTTTCCTTCTTGCTCCAAATCAAAGATGCCACACTCCTCAAAGAGTGATCCAAGAAAACTCTAAGTGTCCAAGACTATGAGAGAGAGAATAGAATGAGAGTGCCAAAGGCTGAACTGAAAAAATCTAACACTGACAAAAGTTGTGTATTGATCCTCAGAAGACTTTTTATGAATGAGGCCTCTATTTTCTTCATTTTCCATTATTTTCCTCCAATTTCCTCCTCACATGCAACCTATGACCTTTCACCTTCCTTTTCTCCTATTTTCCATTATTTTCATAAATAAAATACCAGTAAATGCCCCATGCTTTTCCAAAGACTTTGTCATTTCCTTTGTCAATTTCCATAATCATTAATTAATCATACGTGATCCTTGTCACTGTATTTTCGCCCAACATTCAGCTTGGACTACGTGTCCGATGACGTTGGTTATTATTTTTCCTTTATTAGCTTTATTACATGGATTTTTAACTCGTGGTTGTTAAAATACACCTCATTAGTAACAATGACTAGCAAAAAAACTTGAGGTAGTGTAAAACTCTAACCACATAGAGCGAGGACCCATAAAAAGATAGAGCTAACCTCGACCAACAACAAGAACATGCTAGTAATGAGAACCAATAAAGATACTCAAGACAACCTAAAATTTGGATAGAACAGTGCATGGACCAACTCTACAAATTAAAAAGGCTTGGAACTATGTTGTTTGGTGAGTGACACAATAGTGCAAAAAGGTTGCATTTGGTACTGAAACCATCAACTGAAAAAGTACAGCTGACTACAAACAAAAATTCCATGGCATACCATGTATGAGAGGGAATCAGTAGTTGGCACCCTAAATAAACCGATAAAATTTGCCACCTTGAAACATCAAAGAATCCATTATATAAAATTTCAAACGGGATACAACATTAACCATATGCAAAACTAGGTTGAAACAGTGCAACGAACGAACCATGTGTAAAACTTCTCCCATAGTACCCTCCTCTTGAGGGTTTGCATGATAATGCAATCGTTTATGAAATGTGATCAATTTTAAGAAAAGATCATAGTGACGTCTAATCCCCTATATGTTTGCACCTACATACATGTGTTAACTGAGCAATTTGAATGTCAGATGTCTTTGGCAATCCCAAATATGTTTGCTCCCTCCCTCATATATTTAATGTGAGAAACCTTCCACCTTATGGATGCATAATGTGAATTGTCATGAAGTTATGCATATTTGAATACACACCAAGTGGAGGTCATGACTCGCTCTCCAAGGGTCACCTCCAACTTGGCCAAATAATTTGTTTGCATGCTACTCATGAATGTGGTGAATGTCTTTTCGTCGAAAAGTGATGGATCATGTTAGTTCGATGAGTAACTACTAGATAACCCCCATCGGGGATCCAGCCCTTTGCCCATTTCCTATCATGTTCAACCCAATGGTGTAGTTCTGGAATAGAGTCATGTTGCATTCATTCCTTCCATTCCTCATCCAGTGCAACATCTTTCTCACAACTTCCCCATTTGGCTAGATAGTTTATTGTGTGATTTCCTTCCCTCTTAGTGTGCACTGTGATAACATAGTCAAAATATAACAGTAATTCCCTAATGCTACTTGCAGCTTCCTATAGCTTCCAACTATGAATAAACCTCTCTGGTTGATGACCTAATACGAGTTTTTGCACCATATTGATCGTGATTTGAGAATCCCCATGAATCTATAACAATTAAATCCCTTTCCTTGCCATAATTTGAATACCTTTCTCTAGTGCCCATAATTGCCAAGTTATTAGTAAGTTCCCCACAATAAAAAGCATAATTGTGAATAGGATCTAGATTATAATTTCGCAAGTTCCCTCCAAATCCAGCCTCACCTGGGTTACCTCTTGAGGCTCCACCAAAACTCAAAATGATAAAGGATTGTTTTGCGGGGGGGGCGGGTGATGGAAAATGATTTCCACACTTTTACTTGTGTTGTTAACATTATGTAGATATGAAACTGATTCAACCTCCAAATGTAATTTTTCTCTGACATTAATACAAATTTGGTCTTACAGCATGGAATAGGGCCTACTTTTATCTTTGAACATCCTTCTATTCCTTTCCTTCAATATATTCCATATGGAGAAACCTACAATTAGCTTCCATGCTTTCAAAATCCACGAATTCTTGAACTTCACTTGAAACCATTCAACCACCGAAGTCTTAATATCCTCTGTGTTTGGAAAAACTCGGTTAAATAAAACATGAACAAATTTCCACATTTGTTGTGCATAATTGCAAGAAATGAATAGATGATTTGTTGTCTCTTATTGTTGACATAATGAACATCTTGATGGCCCCTCAAAGCCCTTCCTTTGCAGGCAATCCCAAGTTAGTGCATGTCCCCATGTTATCATCCAAAGAAAGGTGGAGACCTTAAGCCAACCACAATTATTCCAGATATTAACCCATATTTGATTGTCTGTCTGAGGTTGCATTCCAAGTAATAAATAATATGCTTCACCTAAGGAAAAATTTCTTGATTGTCACTTCCCCATCTCAATATATCATTTTTGAAAGAGCTTCTTATCCTTATGCCTTGAAGGCATTTATGAAAGTCTGCCAAAGGCAAGGAGGTATCCGAGTTTGCCCAATGTAATTGTGATTTCCATTGTCGGTAACCCTGAGGTAAATGCATGGGGATCTAGTAATCAACGACTTTTAAGGGACCCTTTTGGTTGTGTCCATATTTTTATATCATGAAGGTTTTGTATTTCGACTAGAGGGGGATATATTTGCCATGAATCCTCCCAAAAGAAAGCGGTTTTACCATTTATTACTTCCCAAAATTAAAATTGTATTACTGAATCCTTTGCCCCAGAGGCTCAATTCCATATTTCTGATCCTTTTCTAAGATCTTCATATTGTAACCTATCAACCTGTGTATTAAGGGTCGAGTTTTTATTTCCCAAATATTTTTCCAAATTTGGTTACATCCTTATACCCATAACCACCATACCTTCATTGTGAAAGATTTGTTGATAAGAGAAGGATCCCAAAGACCCAAACCACCATTCAAATTGGGTAGAATCAGCTTATCTCATCCAATTAGAGCCCACTTCATGATTTGGTCGAGCCATTCCATAAAAAAAATGTCCAAAGAGTTCTCAATGTTTAACATACATTACTAGGAATTGGCATTAATGAAAGTTGATAATTTGGTAGCGCTTGAAGAGCTGCTTTTGTCATGCCTAGATGGTTGGGGAAATTTAGGGATCTAAAAACCTAGTTGTTTACTCTGCAATACATCCTCTCCAAAATATTTTCCCATGTAGACAACCTATGATAGTTCCAAACTATCGATACACCTAAGTACTTTGATGGTAGTGTACCTCTATTATACCCCATTGCATGACAGAGCCGGCGTTGCACCAAATCTAGATAATGGAAAAAGAACTTTTTTGTTTTATCATTTTTCACCTCAGTTCCAGAGGCTGAAATGAAAAGTTGGAGAAGCTTCTCCATCCTTTCCACCTGTCTCCTCATGGGTAGTCCAAACACAATTATGTCATCAACAAACTAGAGATGGGTGACTGGAAAATATCTCCCATACAATCAGAGACCATATATATAACCAGACTCCCTTACCTTTTGAAACAAATTACCAAGCCCTTCCATAGCAAGAATAAAAAGGAATGGAGAGAAGGGATCACCCTGTCTGATACCTCTGTAGGGTTGAATGATCTGAGAAGATGAAACATTTACCAAGATGGAAAAGAAAATTGAGGAGATGGGAGAACCCACCCACTCTAGCCATGGTTCCGAAAACCTAAAATCTTGTAGAACTTGTAATAGAAAATACCAACTAATTATATCATAGGCTTTAGTGAGATCCAATTTTATGAACATACCTATGTGCTTAGACTGTTTAAGTGAGTGGATTTTTTCTTGTACTACTATGATGTCATCCGCAATATTTCGACCTTGAATAAAACCCATGTGGGTAGGAGATATCAAGGCTGGGAGCAATGATTTCACTCTATTCACTATCATTGTGGAAATAATCTTGTAAATTACATTACATAATGTTATGTGTCTAAAGCCATCTAGACTCTCTAATTTCCCTGGTTTTGGTACTAGCAAGATGAATGTTGCATTCAGTGTTGGGACTATGTTCCTAGACTGTCGTGATTATTCCACTACCTCATGAATATCATTTCCTAGAAAACTCCAACAAGCCTAATAGAAATCTATTGTAAAACCATCAAGTCTAGGGGCATTATTTTTTGGCATATTCTTGACTACAGATTCAACTTCCAACAAAGAAATCAGTCTCATCAGTGCATTATTTTGTTTTGTTTTGATCAACCTTGGAATGTGGTGAATTATCGAAGAAATAGAAACATATGAAATTCGTTTAGCCTCAGTCCAAAGATCAGTGAAGTATTTAACCAGTTCACCTTCTATCCCGTTTTGTGGCAGTTGTCTCTTGCCATCCTTGTCAGTAATTGAGAATATTCGTTTATGGAGATGATGTTGTATTGAAGCATTGTGAAAGTGTATAAATTCTCTACAAATCCATCTCAGATAAATCTAGCACCGATACCATGTAGAAAATCTGAGTGTAGGTTAACCTGATAATGCAATATCAATCAAAGCATAATTTTATAACCTACTCCTACTATCAATTTGTGGAAGCTTAAAGATCGAGCTGAACAATATAATCAGAAGAAGAAGAATCAATGCACAATACACATGAAAATACTTTTGGGAAAGCCTCAGCTAAAAACCCCACTATTTATATTATCATACAAGGCGGAAATACATAGAGATTATACAAAGCCTTAGCTCTCACATCTATCCATCTCTCAGTACAATCCTCACAGATGCCAACAGAAAATCTTGGCTTCTCTCAAGCCTTCCTCTCTGCCCTCCAAGCTCCTATTTCCTTGCGTTGTTCCTCTTGGATGATTCTTAGCTCACCAAGTGGAACACTCTGATCTCACACACTGTCAAAACTGCACAATCCTCAAGGAATTGATCCTTCTGCATGCGTGAGTTTTCTTTATAGGAAAACACATGCAATTGATAGTACATTGTCCTTGTCTTTAATCTCAAATGGGTCTTTCTCATAATAGACATGCATGAGTTTCAGATGAGGGAATCATCAGTTAATTGGAGTACACTAGTTGAGTGCATGCATGTATCAACTAACTATTAACTCTCTATTAGTTCCTCAAACAGTTTGGAACTAATTTAACATGACTTAACTCAGTAAACTGAGTTAACTAATTACAACTCAAATATAGCTCAATCTTATCTCCTTAATTTAAGGCTTATCTCCTTAATTTAAGGGATAACTCTTGCATGACTTCAGAAAAACTTTTAACTTGAATTTCTCCAACTAATTAAGTCAAAATAACTTAATTAATTATTTCCAAGAAGTTGTTAAGACTAAATTCAATTTTAATTCACAATTTAATTCAAGGATAAATTAAATTGGAATATTCTTGTTGCCACATTTCAACACTCCATCTCAACAAGCAAGGGATTATCTTCCACCCCGATCCTGTCTCTATGGAACTCGAATTTACACTTTACCAATGCCTTTGTCAAAATGTCAGCATCTTGCTCCTCTGTCGAAATATTCTGCAACAGCATGATCATCCCATCATTAGCAGCTTGCTTTACCTTGTAAAGCCAACAAGAACTCACAACTAAATTTTTCTTCGGTCTCGGAACCATGTCCCAAACATTGTTACAAACTATGGAGTCATACTCCTCCGCCATAGCATCAACCCAAATCAGTTGCTACACTGCTTGCTCAAAGGAATATGGCTCGATCTCAACACATTCCCCAGCAAGGGCCATGTATCCAGTGTACCTCTTAGGTGACCTCCTCTATCTGCGCTGAGAAAATGGTGCTCCCACATTCTCTCTCACATCTTTCAACAATCTATCAGCTTCTCTTGTGTGTTTCCATCCATCTCTGGAGAACTCTGCTTGAGTGGATGTATTCACTCCTAGAACCTCTGTATGTGGTTGCTCTGCATTAGTATGAGGCTCCTCCTCCTTAGGAACCAACAGTTCCTCCACAGCCTGTAGTTGGAGCTCCTTCTCAAGGGAAACTCGCATGGCCTTCTACTCATCAAACTTGATATCTCTGCAAACTACTTTCCTCCGACTGGTAGGCAAGTACACCCAATAGTTGTGAGGTGTATCAGTGTACTCCACAAGTATCCCCAACTCTGTTGTCGGCACAAGCTTCTTCTGTGCATCCTTTGTCACATGGAAATATACTAATGAGACAAATATCCTGAAGTGACCCACATCTGGTCTCTTACCGGAGAAATCTTCCTCTGGTGTCTTCATCCCAAGTATGTGATGTGGGCTTCTATTCTGCAAATAGACCGCTGTGTTGCATGCCTTAGCCCACAAGTGAACTAGTAGGCCTTGGTCATGCAACATCGCTCGTGTTTCTCCTACAATAGTTATATTCTTCCTCTCGGCCATCCCATTATATTGTGGGTTATGAGGTGCCGTTAACTCTCGTTTATTTCCTCCCGCTGCACAAAAGTCCTTAAACTCTTAAGATACATATTCTCCACCATTGTCACTTCTCAAGGCGTTGATCTTCTTCCCTGACTATTTCTCAACCAAAGCTTTGAACTCACAAAACTTTGTGAAGGTTTGGTCCTTCTTCTACATGAAATAAATCCAACATTTACGAGAATAATCATCAATGAAAATCACATAATACATTTGCTTTGTTGTGGATGCCATCGAGAATGGTCCACACACATCAGTATGAACTTGCTCTAAGATAGCCTTTGCTCGAGTGTCTCGATCATGAAAGGAAGACTTGGTGTACTTTCCCAATGTACAACCATTACATGTGTCAACTTGCTCAAGTTTACCTTTGGGAAGTCTTGTAGATATCTGTTGCATTATCTTCAAAGCCCCATATGCAAATGGCTCAACCGCCTGTGCCACAACTCGTCAATGTCTTGGCTTTGCACCAATTCTTCTTTCGTACTCAATGTTGCATAATCATCTACCTCTAGTTTATAGAGATTCTTCACCTGAATCCCTATCCTCTTGGTATGACCCGTGGCTATGTGTCTTAGGAACACCTTTCCTTTACTGAAGACAACATCATAGCCTTTGTCCTCCAACATCGCAACCGATACCAAGTTTCTCTTCAGTCCAGGCACATACATCACATCTATCAAGGTGATAGGAGGTCCATGCTCCCTCTAAAAATTAATCGTGCCCACTCCTAAAACACTATACCTTTCGTTGTCACCCATCTCTATGCGCATCTTTAGGTCTTTCTCCTCCAAGGAACTAAATAAAATTTTATCACCGGTCATGTGGAATGAGGCTCCACTATCAAGATACTAGACACAACCCATCATCGATGAGACCATACATGTGATGAGGGTAAAGTCCATTTCGAACTGAGAGGCTAATGCCTCACTTTCCGATCCTTCCGAGGATCCCTTCTTGGACTTCTTCGATGGGCAATTAGTCGCATAATGTCCCATCTCGTGACAATTAAAGCATCTCACTTTAGACTTGTCACCCTTCTTCCCTCCATGAGAAGAATTTGATTTGGAATGGGACGCCTTCCCCATCCCTTTCCTTGCCTTACTTCTAAGGCCATATTTTCTTCATCATCATCCTTGGATGAAGAACCATCTCATGTGCTCCTCCTGATCTCCTCCTGCATAAGATCCAACCACAGTCGTTCCCAATCTAGCAGTTTCTCCCTTCCATTCACAAATTCCTAGTAGCTATTCCATCTCTTTGGAAGGCCAAAGAGAGCGAGGCTCACCATATCATCATCAGCAGTAGTTATTTCCACAGTGTTAAGCTCATCTCTGCAGGTGGTGAACTTGTTCAGATATGTGGAAATAGTATCGCCCTTCTCCATCTTGATTCTTCGAAGCTTATCCTTGAGCGCCAATTTCCTCTGGTCGCTACTATTCTAGTAGAGGTCCTGCAATGTCTTCCACATTGAAAATGGAGTATCCTTCCCATGGATACTCGAGACAATATGGTCTCGAACTCCCTCAAGGACGACCCATCTCACCTTCGCCACACACTTCTTCCACTCATCCAACTCTTGTGCATTAGTTGAAGCTAGCTTTTGGATTTCTTGATCAATGAATTCCTTCAAGCCATTGTCTTCTAATACAGCCTCCATTCTATCTTTCCATGCTATCTAGTTCGAGCTACCTTCCAAGGCATACTCGAGTCTCAAGCCATAGAACGTCATTGGCCAACCTTGAAGTATGATATGAATTCGATTTACACCTGCAACCCCAAACTTCAAACTTTGAATTCTCTTCTCAGTATAATGTTAACTACTTCGATAAACTTGGCTTTGATACTATGTAGAAATTCTCTACAAATCCAGCTCAAATAAATCTAGCTCCGATACCATGTAGAAAATCTGAGTGTAGGTTAACCCAACAATGTAATATAAATCAAAGCATAATACTATAACCTACTTCTACTATCAATTTGGGAAAGCTTAAAGATCGAGCTAAACAATATAACCAGAAGAAGAAGAATCAATGACAATACACATGAAAATACTTTGGGGAAAGCCTCAGCTAAAAACCCCACTATCTGTATTATCATACAAGGTGGAAATGCATAAAGATTATACAAAGACTTAGCTCTCATAGCTAGCCAACTCTTAGTACAATCCTCACAGATGCTCACAGGAAATCTTGGCTTCTCTCAAGCCTTCCTCTCTGCCCTCCAAGCTCTTATTTCCTTGCGTTGTTCCTCTGGGATGATTCTCACCTCACAAAGTGGAACACTCTGATCTCACACACTGTCAGAACTGCATAATACTCAAGGAATTGATCCATCTGCATGCATGAGTTTTCTTTATAGGAAAACACATGCAACTGATAGTACATTGTCCTTGTCTTTAATCTCAACTAGGTCTTTCTCAAAATAGACATGCATGAGTTTCTGATGAGGGAATCTTCAGTTAACTAGAGTACACTAGTTGAGTGCATGCATGCATCAGCTGACTATTAACTCTCTATTAGTTCCTCAAACAATTTGGAATTAATTTAACTGGACTTAACTCAGTAAACTGAGTTAACTAATTACAACTCAAATATAACTCAATCTTATCTCCTTAATTTAAGAGATAACTCTTGCATGACTTCAGAAAGACTTCTAACTTGAATTTATCCAACTAATTAAGTCAAAATAACTTAATTAATTATTTCCAAGTAGCTGTTTAGACTAAATTCGATTTTAATTCACAATTTAATTCAAGGCCAAATTAAATTGGAATATTCTTGTTGCCACATTTCAATAGAAAGAACTTAGTGTTTCGATCCCCCTCCTTCAACCATTGAATCCTAGACTTTTGCTTCCATAGAATATCCGCATACTTCTACTGGTCTTCTAGCTTAACAATAACATTTGCCTCCTCCAAGTCTAGCTCTGTGATTCTGCCTTCCCATATAATCCTTTGTTGAATGGTGGACATCTTTGTTTCTAGCTCTCTCTTATCTTTGAAAATATTCCCAAAGACTTTCTGATTCTAGATTTTGATTCAAGATTTCAAATGCTTCAATTTTAGTTGGAAAACTCTCATTTGAGTATGACCTTCAACTGTTATTTCTTCCCATCATTCCTTTAATTAATATACGAACCCTTCTGATTGGAGCCAGAAACTTTCAAAACGAAAAGGTCAATTTAATGGAGTCTCCTTTAAACCAATTTCCAATCTGACTAGGCAATGATTTTAACCCATGCACAACAATATAGAGGCTTCAATGAATAAATCTTTTTGTATAAGAACTTCATATAACAAAAAACAATCTAATCGACAAGCAATCTAATTCCTTCCTCCTCTTCAATTATTCCAGGTGAAGCAACCATTTATTGTAGGAATATCGACCAAGTGTGGAATACCTATCAATTCATGAAAACCCACTAATATAGGATCCAGCATACATTTACCACTCTTTTTATCCTTGAGTGATCTCATAATATTAAAATCACCACCCGTAATCCATAATGAATTACCTATCAATTGTTTCGCAACCTGTTGTTGTTTCAAGAAGAATCTTTTTTTTGAGGGGATTGAAGGAACATAGACGCTAATAGGAAGACATATTCTTTTGTTCCCGCATATAGAAATTTGCATGTTAGGATTCTATGTGATGCAAACCATTCATAAAATAACTCCAGTTTAGGATTCCACCATATTATTATCCCTCCCGCATTACCATTTGTGTCTATGCCCATGTGCTCACAACCTTTCCAACAAAAACCAACTATATTTTTCACTTTCTCCTCTATTAATTTTGTTTCTAGTAAAATTGCAATCGTTGGGTGTTCCTTTCTTATTTGATCTTGAAGATGTCATTGTTTTCCCTTACTATTGAGACCCTTGATATTCCAAGAAATTATTTTCATTTAGGCGTGGTTGGTGAGTTGCAAGCTCTTTTCAGGGTGGCTATTGTCTGGGCTTGTGTGCTCTTATTTGTCCTCATATGTTTCCTTGCTTCTCTCTTTGGTTTTTTTGTCTTCTTGTTTGGCTCCTTAGTTATTTTGCTATGATTTCTTTACCTTTATCTTTAAAGTCTTGGAAGAATTGAGATATTGGATCCCTTAGTATGGTCCTCTTCTTGGATTTCCATTCGAGATAGGCTTTGAAGTACCTTTCTTTCTCCTCTCATGGAAGATCACCAAGGTCCTTCACAGCCCATTCATTTTCCATAGAGACTAAGATTTGTTCTTAATTCGATAAATTTGATATATTATGTTTTAGGAGAGGAACGACTTCCTCAAAACCCATAAGTGCTAAGAGATCAGAGTTAACTTGTAGATTTTCGCCATCCCCCATTTTACGTTTCAAGACCATCTTTCCTAGGGTCAGCTCCAATGGGAAAATTTCCATTTGGGTAGCCTCAATATCTTGAAAGTCCTCCTCCATAGCTTCAAGCACAGAAAAGAATTATTCTCCTCATATCCCTTTGCATTTAGTGGTGGTTTATTCCTTTGATTGCGACGACAATTAAAAACTCTTGTGAAACCCTCGTTATTTGTCTAGACACCTATAGATTGTTCCTTCTTTTTCAAGGGACATTCTCGAATCCCATGACCGCCATATTCGTGAAAAAAAACGACAACAGAATGGAACATGCTCATAATCCAAGGGTTGTTTCCAAATCTCTCCCTCGTAATCCAATTTTATGGAATCTAACAGTGGTTGTGAGATATTCATATAAACATACAACCTAGCATATGAAGTGTTCCTTCCCCGTTTTGTAACCTCTGAAACATTTACAAGTTGACCCAAGACTTGGCCTATTCCTTCAAATATTTTTGATAACCAAAATTCAATTGGTAAGGAATATAATCTTATCCATATTGGTGTTGTTTTAAATTCCTCCTTACTGGGTTAAAATAGGCTTCCCAGTGCCTTATATAGAGGCCCGCATTATTTAGGAAATAAGGCCCTCCTTCAAAAATGTGATTTTGTCTTCTAGATCTGAAAAGACAATTGTGAAGAAACCTTTGGGACCCAATCACAAATCAACCTCTCCCTTTGGCTGCCAATTAGCTTGTATACAACGTTCATTCTCTTTTTTTTTTCAACCAGATTCCAATAAACTTACAAATGAAAGCATTATCTCTCATTGTTTCCTCTCCTCGTCCAAAAATTTTGCAGGATTTGTGAATTTTAGGCTCTAAGGAGCTTTAGGGCTCTAAGGAGCTTTAGGGACACATTTTCCCCGCAACCCCTTTTGCCATAGATCATCCATTACATAAAGATATTGGGATCATGAAGAATCGCATTCCACTCCCGCTTTATTTTCTTATTCTACCGCTTTCCTACAAGTATGTTTTGGAAGGAGAGGTTGGCCCCTCCTACCTTGGAATTCATACCTAGAAAAAACCCTTATTCCTAAATAGATTTATTGGAGATGAAATTTCCAATGAAGGAGAGAATGTCAAATAGTTCCCCCTTGAGACTCTCTCTTGAGATCTTCAGTACTAACTATTGATACATAGGTGAAATTGTTCTATTATATTCAAAGTGCCACTGAACATGTGCACCTTTGCCTCTGGTTGCAACACTTACCACCGAACTTTTAATCAAATTTGTATCTATCGCATGCATAATTCATCTCTAGGCA
Organism: Pinus taeda; assembly: GCA_000404065.3. Classification (NCBI taxonomy): domain Eukaryota; kingdom Viridiplantae; phylum Streptophyta; class Pinopsida; order Pinales; family Pinaceae; genus Pinus; species Pinus taeda. The sequence goes on from APFE031333135.1 coordinate 43,091, forward strand.
AATTTTAGCCTTGGCATTATTGTAATATGACATATGGTGTCTCTAATTTAGTTTAGTTTAGTTTGTTTAGTTTTTAGTTACTAATCTTTATTGTAATATGAAATATGGTGTCTCCAGTTTAGTTTAGTTGGTTTAGTTTTTAATTACTAATGTTTAAAATAAAAAGTTTATAATTTTTTGAATTTACAAAATATGTTTAAATTTTTTTCCCGTTTTAAAAATTTATAATTATATATATATATATAATGAATTTGACTTCAATTATTCTATTAACAAGGAATGTGGAAAAAAAAAATAATACCCTTACCTTTACTAAAACCTTGAAAAAGGAGAACAAAAATTCCTTTGAGGTCATTGGAATGTCAAGGATGTGTGTGCGTCCGTTTAGGGAATCTATTTTTTTTAAATCCAGCATTTCCATAGTTCAACGTTGGTTCTGAATTGTTTAGGGAGGGTGACGTAGGCTCGCCTGAACCAAGGCTGCCGAGCCCGAGGCCATACGTCAGCCTCTGCTCCTCCGTCCCCTCTTGGTCTTGTCATGGCAGCGCACCAGGGCTACAAATATTTATTTCATTTTTCTTGGTCTTGTCAATGGCAGCGCACCATCGCTACAGAGATTTATGTCAGTTTTGTTGGACTCTGCGGTCGAGGAGTGGTAAGGACACCGCTAAAAAGTTTGGTGCAAAAGGAGTCTTTGAGGGAGGCTGAGGAATTGTTTGAATAGTTAAAAGTAGTTAGAATTTAGATAAAAAATAAAAAAAAATTATCGGGATAGTATTTGAATTATGTTTTTGATGATAGTGTTTGAATCATGTTTTTGATGGTAGAAATAGATTCAGCACTATCAAAAACTATGAAAAAAAGTTATGAATTTTGATAAAGTTTACTTAATTTTATTTGAATTCAAACTTCTGTGATCCATATGATAATGTAAAAAAAATCAGAAAAAATCACATTAAAAATTTTAGTTGACCTCTTTCAATCAAACCAATAAATATAGTTCATCTTCAAAATACACGATGTTACAAAAAAATCTCTGCATCGGTCCCAAATCATTAAATATCCCTCGATACTTTTGAGATTCTGGCTTTCTGATGTTTTTGAGATTCTGGCTTTCTGAAATTAATGTTCAAATATGAACAAGAAGGTGCCACAACTGCGCATGAGACATTCGACTACACACACTTTTGCTTTCGAACTTCGGGTTTCTAAGTGTTGTTTTCATTTCAATTTTAAGGATGGGTTCTATTAACCAAATACTATCTTTATCTTATATTTAACATTTTAGTTACAGTGATGGTTAAAAAAGATCATTTTTAATTTAAATTGAATAATAATAAAAATAATTATTTGATGTATATTTTTTGTATTTTTAACTAAATATTAGTTTTAATTATAATTACTTTCAAAATAATAAAATTTAATAAATAAACATCATTTTTTTATTAAATTAAAATTGAAATTTCAATTTATTACTAAATTAAAGGTTTTAGATTTATATTTTTATATAATTTTTTGTTAAACTTAAAAATTTAGTTATTTTATTAGAGGAATATTGTTAGGCCCATATACTACTAGGGTAACCCCTTATTGTTATTAGTACGACCCTCTTATTATATTGATGTACCTATGTAGTGCCCATATTGTTACTATTGTGCCCCATAGAAGCCCACTATTATTATTATTATGCCCTTACATTATTATTGTTATGTCGGCTCTGATTATATTATGACCTCTTATACTCCTATATATAGAAAGGAGGTATTTTCATTTGTATCATCAAAGAATCCAAGAATTGTTCATTTGTGTAATGTAAAGGAGGTTGCCCCCTCGAAGAGGCTGAATTCTAAGGCGTTCAACTATCTTTTCTATCTTTTTGTGAGCTGGTTTCATAACATTTAGTATCAGAGCTTTGGATTCTAGCGTTTCGCTGCTCCAAATAGGTCATCGTGGCATTTTCGCTATAACTTTTTTTTCTGCGATGTTTCAAAAGCTAAAAAAAACCCATTTGAGAAGAAATTGCACTGAAGCTCGAGTCCAAATTTCAGAGCTTTTCGCACTATATTTGCGGAGATATGATCTAAGGAAGTTGGTCTTTTTGCAGACTCCTGAATTACATTCCAAATACGTGACCTGGGGAAAATCATCATAACTTTCTCTTTGAGCATCGGATTGAAATTTTGTAAGAAGGTACAGAAAGAGGACGAACTCTAGTTTTCTGTATATATTTTTCAGAGCCAAAGGTTGAAACAATGACACGTGGCACTTCATACAAGTTTGCTCTTCTGGAAAGGTCTATAATCAGGTCATATTGGGAGATTGTGCATAACTCTTCGTTGGAGAATCCAATTTGGATCAGACTGGTGGCATTGGAAAGAGGACACAGAGAGCTGTTATAGGTCACAACTCCAAAACTTAAAGATCTAAAAGTACAGAGTTACAGTCATTTCAAGATGAGCTCCTAAAATCAAGAAAAAGCAAGATGAGGAAGTTTGATGGCAAGGATCTGGTAAATTGGATACTTCAGATGGAGCAATATTTTGATCTACATGGTGTACTACTGTTACAAAAGGTATGTATTGCATCTTCATATTTAGAACCGCATCAATTTTTATGGTATAAAGGGCTTTGTTCTTGTAAACAACTTGTTACTTGGTCAATTTTCACGGAGGAAATGATAGCACATTATGAGGATACAAAGAGCAACACCTTCTTTAGAGCAACACCACAACAATTGGAAAGAGTAAAAGGGTTTTGTGACATAGTGGAAAGCAAAATTATGGAAACCAGGAAGCTTCACAACTATTATAAAGATGGAAATGTTGTTTCTCCTAGCCTTCCACAACCTACAAGGGTTACACCACAACAATTGGAAGAAAAAAGAGAAAAAGGGCTTTGTTACAATTGTGATAGCAAATGCACTGAAGGTCATAAGTGTGCTGAGAAGAAATTATTTTACATAGAGTATGAAGAGGAGGAAGAAAAAGATCATTTAACATCAAAAGAAGAGGATATATGCTAGGACCCAACCCTAGAGAAAGAAGAAATGAATCGGACCATATCTTGTAAAGCATTGGCAAGAATTACCACTCCTCAAACTCTCAAGATAGAAGGACACCTCATGAAGAAAAAGGTGCAAGAAGTGAAAGATCACATCGATCATTAAGAAATGAGTTTGACCATATCTTGTAAAGTATTGGAAGAAATTATCACTCCTCAAACTCTAAATATAGAAGGACATATCAAGAAGAAAAAGGTTCAAGCAATGAAAGATCACATCGAGCATCAACAACAAGTTCTCCA
>APFE031333136.1:0-75640 GCA_000404065.3 Pinus taeda
ATGGTTTCGGTCCATGGTTTTGGACGCGATGGTTTTCGGTCCATGGTATTGGATGCTTCGGCATGTATAAATATGTATTGTAACATTGAAAGGAAAATAATGAAAAATCAAGCTGGGAGTCTCGGTTTTGAGATCCAGTGGGAAATCTCTGTGTATATGTGTTTTATGTGTTATGCTCTCGCATTTTTGTTTTTCCTGTGATTTAGAATTCGTATGCAAGTAATTTCTGTACGGGGTTAAAACCTACAGAAACATACTCTTTCACTAAAGGGTTCTCTGGGTACGTGTTGATGCCTCGAAAATCGTTGCAATAACATCAGGGAAAACCACCTGGTCTGGACCTTAATGTAGCTACTTTTCCATTTGGTGTGGTGGCTCTGACTTGAAATAATGGGACCAGTTTCCCAATGATGAATAAAAAGGGGATGGATAAATGAATGGTTTTCTAATAAAATGGTAATGGATGAATGATTTAATCTAGAAAGTAAAAATATGAATAACTATCCTATCCCAGGAAATTTCTATTTCTAAGTGCAACGTTTGATAATCTCTATTCACAAATAAGCATATAGATGACTCTATTTGATAAACAAAGACATTCATTCATATAATAATTACTTTGTTCAAATAGTTGAACAAAGTAATCAATAAAACATTGTTACACTTATCCTTTATATATCACCGATACATATATGACTAAAAGAATAACATCCCTTAAACATCCAATAGTGAAAAATATAAGGAATGTTGTTGAAAACACATACATCTATTCAATGATTGCAAGAGTAATCAAATAACAATTCACATAAAAGAATGAAACTAGATCATAGATAGTAGTACAATATGTGCTGTAAATCATTCCCGATATCAATCGCAATTCGAATTCCTTTTTCCAACTCCGAGATACTTTCATATCAAGGAAATAGTGCACATCTCATAAAAGCTTCTTCGTTAGAATTTGGAATAATGGCCCAGTCTTTATAAAAAATATACCGGAAGCACAATAGTGCAACTTCCAGGTTTGAGTCTTATACAAAAACTGAAGACCCTTTCTAAATGCATGAAAGGGTCTATAAATACTAATTAAACTAACTAACTACAAAAATAAAATTCTATTTAAATGGTACAACTAAATCTTGAATATCTTCTCCACAGCAGGTTTGTTGGTAGTCGGCAGCATGATTCATCATTTCAGCTGTTCTCCCTTTGATCTGAGTTGGCAGAATGCAAGCATCGGTTCCGATTCTGGAGGGCGGCTGAGACGAGAATGGAGCTGAGATGAGTATGTGGCATCATGTATTTCGGGGATGATACAACCGATCGCATTGGTTAGACACTTGAGGGCGGCCCTCTGACTGTATGGTTTTACTAAGAACAACCAATAGGTGTCCCAAGTTAAACTTTGGATGCTTGCGATTAACCTTCCATTCTTCTCCAACTCCTGATTGCATGTTTGCTCCAATGTCTTAGCTGACAGCAATTTACCTGGGGTACATTGTGAAATCATATTAGACAGATAGAGAGTGTTATTGATTAACTCAATTAAGCTACTTGTAGATAATATACATCTGGAAACTTCCCTCTCTGCCTTCATCAACTGTGACTGCCATTCTAAGAATAGGATCTCCTTGTGCGATTCTAGGATTTTGGGTAGATTTGCTGCCTGTCCCTCATTGGTGTCTTGCCAAGCAAGAAAATTTGTCAGGGTCTTATTGGCCTGCTCCAAATCATGTCTAGCATCAACTGATTTATCAACTATTGATTTTGTTATATCACAAAGGGGCTCAACCTGAGAAATATTATGACATAACAGTCTTAACTGTGCCACCAATGCCTTGTTAATTTGTAGCGCTTCAGCTCTGAAATCAGTAGGTTGTGGAAGACTCTTTAACTTCTCTATTTGAAGTGATAGCTGAGTGATTTGCTCATCTTTCGTTTTCACCATTAGTTCATTCATCATCTTTAACCTTGCTAATGCTTCTGAAAATTATTTCTGCTTTTGAATTGCGCTTGAGTCTATTCTCTGTTTTTCTTCAAGAAACTACTTATTTGATTGTTTAATTGGTGCTATGTTGATAATTGTTGTTCCAACTGTTCAACTTTCTGTCGTGCTTCAGGCAGCTGGGTTTGCAACAAAATAATTGCTTGGTATTTTTCTTTAAGTAGATTACTCACTTCCAATGCCTTGTCCATAGTGGCTGCCGAATAAGCTTCGACATACTGGGAAAGCTTCGTTAGGTCATCAGAAGGATCAAACTCTTCTTTCCAAACTACATTAGCTGTCTCTGTTGCTCTGGAAACAGGGAAGGTTGATCAAGTCTTCTCATTTTCCGTTGTCTTTTCACTATAGCCCTATGTTTTGGACTGTAAAAGACATCAAATGGAGGTATGTCCTGCACCTGCAAAATGATTTGATCAGAGGGATCTTTTGGAATTATTTCTAAATCCATGCTAGGGGGTAGGCTGCTGGTTCCTTCATTTGGAACCTTTGTTGACGCTATATCCTGTGTATCTGTTGCTTTGGGTGTATTGGCACCTTTTGGACCTTCCAGATTGCTTATGATGGAGTCAAATTGCTGCCATTCTTGGAGTAGTTTCAGATCAATCTGGGTATCCACATCGATATTTTCGCTACCCTTATCCTTCTCCTTTTTCTGCTCTTCCTCCTGTACTTTCTCCTACTCTTTCTTCTATACTTTCTCCTGCTCTTTCTCTTTATCTATCTCGAGAATCTTTGATGCAGCAGGAGGTTTGTCGATGAGTTGTTGTTCAGTCTCACTTGATTGTGTTGTCGGGGTAGTAGCTAATAAATCGAGAGGCAGAGTTTGCAACCTCTGTTCTTTGATTTTATTGAATTCTACTAGCCCTTCATCGTTATATCTCATTTTAGCCAGTGCTTGGACCTGGAATAATGACTCTACCGAAGAAAATAAGTCATCAAAATCATCTTCCTTATGATCAAACCTTGTGAGTTTGGCATGTTCAAGCACATTGTAGACGACTTTCCTTGGGTCAAATCGCCTATTAGGAATGGTGGCAAGATTTAGCATGTTTATTTTCTTTGCTTCCTTCTTTGCATGCTTGTAGTCGTGCAAAGTATAAACATCGCATCTCAAACCTGCTTTTTTGAAATCCTCAGAGTCTTGGATGCTCCCGCGGACGTAATTTGATAGGCTAGTTCTCGGGCCAATAGCTTGTCGGGTATGTACAGAGGAAGGACATGAGGACTGGAAAGGCTACCAAAAACCCTTATGTATGTGAATTTATCCTCCCCAAACCAATTTCCTAGAGCGGTTAGGTCAATCTCTGCTTGTGAAGAAATCTTCGGGGTAGGCTTGTAAAAAATGGCACGGTAAATAGGCAACATAAAACTATTACAAATCTGATACAGGTGGTCCTTATAGTGTGCTTTCCACATCTTTTGGTGATAAATGTGAATTGGCATGGGGTCTTGTGGAGTCCATCTCCACCCCGGTATAGGAAATTCAAAGTTGAAACAAAGAGTATCTAAAATATAAGCACTAAAATAAAACAGAGGAAGACTTATCGGTCATGCGAGTTTTATTTATAAACTCAAGAATAGCAGTGGCTAACTTATCTGACAATATATTTCCCCAATCCATTATCTCATTGTTAACTGCCGCTTCCATTAGAGGAACCATTTCAATCGTGAATTTTGTAGAATCATGTAATCCCCAAATCCTACACATCATTGCCCCGGTGTAACTGTAAGGAGAACATAATGAATCTACAGAGTACTTACCTGAAGATTCATGTTTGTGCCTTGCGGGGTTCTGTCTCCATTCCCAAATAGGGGTCGATTCAATTTCATTCTCACTTGTGAACTTCTCCATAAATGCTTTATTGTATTTCTTTTGTGGTTCAGGCAAGTGATACATTGTTTTTAAATCATCAAGTTGGAACGAGCCTAAGACTCTTCCGTCGACTGTGCAGAATGTTCTATTCATAACGGGGATTTCCTCTATTGCCCATCGCACTACATCTGTATACGGAAGAATTTTTTCTCGAGCTGCTATTCAGTGTAGATATGAGTCGGCTAAGTCCTTCAGGGAAGCCTCTAACTTTCTAGTTGAATTTGCAGTAGCTTGCACCGATACCGTTTCAGGCTCTTCAGCTTCAATTAGATTATATATGCTTTCCAAGCTTGTGTTGTTGAGGCCAAGACAAGTAGTGTCTGAAATCAATCCCTTCTTTCTTGGTCCTAGATCAGTGATAGATTGCCCTGTTACTGCGTGAGCTGAAGCTGCCGCAAATCTCTTGGATTTATTCCCCATTTGGCTTGAATTTGCTGCTTCGGCGGAGCTCTGCGCAGGAAATAAAATGAACGTAATATAGAGAATAGGTGTTGCAAGCCAATATGAAAGAGTTATATAAATTAATGAATAATGAAGGATTAAAATAATACTGCCGCGGATACAATCTCAATGGAGATCTCGGCATAACTGCTTCATTAATTGGCCACTTTAACATGTCAATCATTTTAAATACCCATCATATCATTTATATGCCGAATGATTCATTCAAGCATGGCTTGAGTTTTTTGGCGGATAGTCACAAGTGAGTTGCTATCAGGAACAAGAAGGCTTTTAATAATAATCTAAAATAATATATGCAAGCCTTTTCAATCAATTTTGAAACTCGTGCCTAGCTTTATCGGATTACAATCAGAGAAATGCTTGGGTAGTAATATTTGTGTCATTGCAAAATCCCCGATCCCCGATGGCGATACACTTATCGCATCGGGAGTATTTAAAGGTGTCTTTAACGTGTGGTGCGCTACATTCCCCGATTGCTGATAGCGATATCGCATCGGAGAAAAGTGGGAGGGCCTTTTGATATACTTGCTTGCCTTTCCCGATAACTGATAGTTATTCACTTTTTAGATCGGGGTAAACCAATGGGTCTTTGCATTATGTATCCCTTGTTGTTGCGATATGTGATCTTGCGATCGCTTTATCACAACAATAAAGAATTATATATTTATTTCATAAGACCAATTCATATTTGTTCAAAAGATTTATAATATATCATTCCCTTTGGACCTTTTGATGAAGGATGAGTTGATACCAATTTTATTCACACATCTATATTTAAAAGGGACCCATTTCATATTATAGTTAAAAATAAAAATTTTAAGAAATTGGGGGTTGTTGTATAGCACAACAATTGGCGATTCACTGGGAGAAACAGTTATCTCTGAAAAATGTTGAAATACTTAAACTTTATTTATATAGAAATCTTATCTAAGAGGAGAATTATAATATAACTAGTATACATAAATTTTGAATCTAATAATAGCTATTTTTTCTATTTCCTTCTCTTGTTAAAATTAAATACATTCTAAGTTTTAAATTAGCCTTTATTGGTTGATAATGATAAAGCAAAGAACATTTCCAACTTAGCTTTATAATAACTCCTTTGTCATAGGTAGAGCCTCTACTGGTAGTAAACGTTTATAGTCTCGACAGGGATACCTTTTAACCATTTAATCGTCCATTATCCCATCCATTTCAGAGTATAATTAAAAGAATGAATCCAAAAATATGCCTTCATATTTTGTATTTCTTTTTCTTTTTAATTATTTTGCAAGATAAAAAGCCATTGTCCTAGTTTGGTGGCCAGCTGTTTGACAATGCCATTCACTGGTTGTAATCTAACTGAACAAGCTGGCTCGTGATGAGACCCCTTGTCTTATAATTATAAGCAATTACCCTGTTTTGGTATGCAGTATTGGTAATGTCAGTTAAACTATTCCCCAATGATTATGGTAAGAAGGCTTGTATAAGACCCTTATCTTTTATATCAAATATATTTTAGAATTACACTCTGAGTAATCATAAACTTTGATGAATGGGATGGACAATTTTCTCCTTAAGAGAGCATGGATGACAGGGTAAGATTTGAAGATGCTAAGATTGAATAAGTTTCTGTTTTTATATTGATAATTGTTTTTTGGCCATTTGAAAACATTAAAATGATTTACAGTACTTCTAAATCTCGAGAATATTTCACAAAAATAAAATGGGGTTTCAGAATCTAAATATACCTAATTTCCTAGAAATTTTCCTTTTGTTTAAGGTTTCCATTTTAAAAGTAAATATCAAAACTATTTCTTTTGAGCAACTTTTTCAATATAGTAAAGGCCAATGGAAGATATCTTACAAAGTTATTCTTTAATAATCTGAAAAGCTATGAACAAAAATTTTGCTGAAAATTGAATATTTACAAAAGGAGAAGGGATTACCTCCTCAATTGAAGAATTTTTTCAAGATAAGGCCATTAACATGAAGAGAATCTCTCTTACCTGATAGATCTTGCAATATGAAAGTAGAATGGCCTATCTTCTCGTTGATTTGAAATGGTCCGAGCCACATTCTCTGGAACTTAGTGTGTTTTCCTTTATCTTCATGGGCTTTGTCCCATTTCAGAACTAGATCACCAACTTGTAATTGTTTTGAACTGGATGAAGTTGAATCAAAAGATGACTTGATAATTTGTTGATGTTTTGCATGTAAAATTTTGGCCTTTTCCCTTTCTTCTTCTAATTTTAAGAATTGATCATGTCTTAATTGAATAGAAGATGGGGGACTTTCTTCAATAAACTGTACTAGGGCTAGAGATGGAAGCAATAAATTGGTTGGTAGGACTGCTTCCTTCCCATATATAAGATTAAATGGAGAAGTACCTATGGAATCCTTCTGTGTTATTTTGTCAGCCCATAGTGCAAATATCAAAGATTTATGCCAGTTTTTATGATTCTGCTCAATAGTTCGCTTAATGATTTTGACGAGATTTTTATTGGTGGATTATGCTAAACCATTACCTTGGTGATAGTAATTCGCAGAATATTTCAATTTAAACCCTCTTTTGATAGCGAACTCAAACATAGAATTTCTAGAGAAATAAGATGCATTATCGAAAACAAGAGCGTTTGTTGTCTTCAGAGGAATTGCTTCAATCCACTTAGTAAAGTAATCAGTAGCAGTAAGGATATACTTATGTTGTTTGGATGACTCTGGAGTGATTTCCCCAATGATATCCAATCCCCATTTCTTGAAAGGCTGTTCAATGTTGACTGATTGCAAAGGGAAAGCTGGTTTTCTTTGTCTTCCACTGGAGATTTGACAACTTCAACATTTCCTTACGTATTCATGAGTATCTCTGAATAGGGTGGGCCAATAATATCCAGCATGAATGATTTTGTGGGCTGTTGTATCAGCTCCAAAATTTCCTCCTGCTGGTCCGTCATGTAGCTCCTGCAAAACTTTTTACGCTTCAGTTTTTTCTAGGCATCTTAATAAAATTGAATCATAATTCCACCTAAAAATTACATCACCTACAATTATGAAGTTTTTAGCGTTTAATGTAATGGCACGTTTGTTTTTATAGGAAAGATTAGAAGGTGCGTATCCATTTTTTAATAGAAAATTAAATCTGCATATTATGATTGAGGATTAGTGATACTTATCTGATTGATTTCTTCAGTGTGTTCTGTACCTTTTGATTCTTGAATATTGGATGCTCCTGCTAATAACCTGCAAAAACCTTGGCCTCTGACAATCTTCACTGGCTTGATTTCCAAGTCATATTCTTGTAATGTTGTGACCTAATTTTCCCTTTTTTCTCATAATTCCCTTTGAATTAGTAATTGTCTTACTGGTGAAAAAGGAACTATAACTTTTGTGCGAGTTTTTAAAAGGAAGGGTCTATAGTGTTTGATAGCTTTGTACACATCAAAGGCATGCTTTTCAACTTCTGAATAATTAAGTTCAGCACCTTGAAGATTCGAATTATAAAATGAAATTGGTGCCTCCAAGTTTTGATCATTAATCTGAGTGAGCACTATTGCATAAGATGAGGTGGATGCGAGAGTATACAGTATGAAATGATTTGAAAATTTGGGAGTGCTTAAAGCAGGGGCATTAATTATTTATTGTTTGATAGAATCAAACACCTCTTTTTCTGCAGATCCCCATCTAAACACCGAATTTTTCTTAATCATTGTTTGCAATGGTAAAATAATCTAGGAAAAATCTGGAACGAACCTTTTAACAAAGTTAATTTGACCCAAAAATGACTGCATTGATTTTTTGTTATGAGGGAATGGAATATCAGAAATCTCTTTAATTCTATCTAGATCAATATAAATACCATCTTTTGGAAACAATGAAGCCCAAGAGCTTTCCTTGATTAAGAGTGAAAAAGGACTTTTTTGGATTGAGTAAGATACCATACCTTCTGCAACGTTCAAAGATTTGATTTAAATCATGTAAATGATTAGACCTTTTCTTGGAAAATACAGTAATATCATCTAAATAGACAACTACTGTTTTATTGATCAATCCTTTGAATGCTATATCCATTGCTCTTTGGAATGTACCTCTTGCATTGATAAGTCCAAAAGGCATTCTTTGGTAAGCATAAGTTCCCCATTTAGTTCTGAAGGTAGTTTTAAGCCTGTCATCAGGATGGACCAAAATCTGGTTATATCCTGAAAAAATATCTAAAAGTAACATTAACTCAGAACCAGCTACTGAATGGAGTATCTGCTCCATGGTAAGTAATGGGAAGTTATCTTTTTGGCTTGCTTTATTAAGATTTCTGAAATCTATGCAAATCTTGATGTCACCATTTTTCTTTCTAACAAGCACCATATTGGAGACCCAGTTTGAATTTCGGACAGGAAAAATGATCTTAGCCTTCAAGAGTTTATTTAGTTCGGATTTTATTTGACTCTCTAAGTTAGGATGGATTTTCCTTAACTTCTGTTGGACTGCATTTTGTTCAGAAAGCATTGGAATAGTATGTTGAATGATCGATGCATCGTATGTTTTTAAATCATCATATTTCCAAGAGAAGACATATTTATTTTTTCGTAATAACCTAATGAATGTTGTTCTTTCTTCCAAAGAAAGTCCTAATCCCAAATTGATGTTTTTAGGGTTTTCCTCAGTACCTAGGTTTATCAATTCAAATCTTAAAGTGGAACTTTGGAGCTTTGAATTAGTTACCTGTTTAAACCTGTCTTTAATATCATAGAGATCTTCTAGCTTAACCACTGGTTTTGGTATTGAGTTTTTTTCCTGCTTTTCCTTCATTTGAAGGTCATGATCACTTTCATAAATGATTTGATCATCGTAGGACTTGTCGGAAGTCAAGAAATTTAAAATGTCTTCGTCATGTTTGAACACTCGCCAATTGGTGACATTGTCAGGAATTGATGGTCTAAAAATTAACTCTACTGAAAATCTGTCTGGGCTGTAATCTTCGGAAGGTAGGAGTTTAGAAGCAACATTAGCTAGCAATTCTGCTACTGCATTCTAAGATCTAGGGATAGGAGAAATATTGAATGCTAAAAATTGAGATATGAGTTCTTGCACCAAAGACTGATAGTGTTTGAGATGACTAGAAAGACAGTGAATTGTATTTCTAACTTGTTTTATGGCAATCTCTGAATCACCAAACAATTTCAAATATTGAAATTTAAGACCAATAGCTTTATATAGTCCTTGAACTAAGGCCTCATACTCATCTGTATTATTTTTGCATTCAAATTCCAATCTACGTGATAACATAGTTTTTTCTCCTTCAGGGCTAACTAAAATACACCCTGCTCCTGCACCTTCACTGGATTTAGACACATCAAAGTATAGTGACCAAAATAAATAATTATCAACAATTTTATTTACAGTTTTATCAGCAATATTGACACATCTTGATTTATCAGTTTGTGAAAAATTTTCAATTTGGGATGTGAAATTATTCACTGAGAAAGGAGATGGTTGGGCAATGAAATTGCCAAAGAATGATTCGGAAGAGTAATTCCCCAAAATATTATTATTAAATGCTATTGGTTGATTCTCCTGTTCAAATTCAGTGACAATATGGGTCATATGTTTCTCCCGATCAATTTTTATTTGATTTGGATTTCCTTTATAGGGTAGCCACATATGGGACCAATCAGTAGAAATATAACCGTGGAGTTTCTCAAACCAATCTCTACTCAAGATTAAACCATAAAATTCAGGTATATCGACAATTAAAATATCAATTCTCTGAACCACTCGTGGATCAGCTGATAACCTGATAGTTACAGAGTTGATTTCCCCTAAAACCTGGACCTTGGTCCTATCCGACTGTACAATATGAAGCGTAGGCTTTTGGGGTTCAATGTTCAGTTTGGAACAAACTGAAGCTGGCATTATGTTAGAGGATGCCCCTGATTCAATCAAACCGTTGTGTAGATTTCGATTATAGATCTCATAGATTAAGAGGAAAGGGGGAGTATGGGAATTTGATCTGTCTCCGATTAAAATTGTATCAGTAGCTTCAATTCTACCAAAAGGCGGTTGACCTGAATCATTTGCAGCTTTAGAGATCACAGCACTAGGAAGAGGTGAAGAAGGTATTGCATTTAGTTCCTTAAGAAGTAATTTCTGCTGATGTTTGAGTTCGCTAAGTTCAAACATAGTAATGTTTGCCTTTGTCTTCTTCATATCATCAATAATATTGTAATCCATTGAATCCGATACTACCAATGTCTTAGATGTTGAAGGTATATTTGAGGATGATGGTTGATTTTGGGATGTTGTTGCCGTCGATTTATTTGTGGGAAATTTTTCTTTTGTAGTAGTGATACTTTCTCCTTTTCTTTGAAATTGACTGAATAGGTTCAGGCCCTTTACTCCTGGTAGTCACAGGAAAAGCTTCTTGTTCATTTTCTGTATCGGAGTTCAGTAAAATGAAGTCCCACATTCCATGGCATTTGACAACTTTCTCTTCTTCGGGTTCGTCGGATGGTAAAACTGTTTCATCTTCTTTTCCTCTTCAAGATCTGAGTCTGTATTAGATATAACATTTGGTGGTTTTGACTCAGGTTTCTTAAAATTTCTAAATGGCTTCTTTGTTGAAGTTTCTGGTACTTGTTTTTTGATTTCAACCATTTCATTTGACATTGTCTTGAGGACCTTTTGTAGACCCTCCATATCATATGGATCTTTAGGGGTTTTCGTCTTTGAATCATCTTTAAAAGAAACTTTTTTGGATTTTCTATCTTCAAGAGCAGTTTTCTTTTCTAAAGAAATAATGCGTTTCTCTACAACAAGCACTTCTTTCATGTTTTCAGCTAAGGTTGGTTTTGCAGCTCTATCTACAAAAATGGCTATATTTTAAGGTAGGGCTGTTATATGCCACTCGCTTCTGATTTTCTCACTTGGCTTGGAGTCAGTCAGAATATTATTCAAGAGTTTATTGAATCGGGAGTTGAATTCCTTGATAGGTTCTCTAGATTCTATCCTAAGATTCGAAAGATCATTAATTAATGTCACTAAAGATCTATCATCACCATATTTAGTGAGAAACTACTCTTGAAATATGTTCCAGCTGGTAATGGATCCAGAGGGTAGGGAAAAATACCAAGACCCAGTTGATCCTTGTAAATTATAGGGGAAAAGCCTAACGACAACATCTTATTCTGTTACTCCTTTTAAATTAACTGATAACATGAAATTGTTAATATGTTCTTCGGCTAATGTTCCAGCATCTGGATTAAATTTCAACAACCATTTCTGAGGATAATCAGGTAATGGATATAATGGTGCAGACATAGTGACCGCACCAGGACTATTCCATGGATTCCGAGCCATCATAGAACTAATAACAATTGCCGATGAAATTCCAGGTGTTTGTGGAGGAGTTGGTATTGAAGATTGAATAGGTTGAGATTTTGAAGTTGGTGATCCCTGCTGAACAACAATGTGTAATGGGGGACTGGATGTTTGACTTCACACTGGAGAAGATGAAATGGAGGATGATGAAGAAAAGGTCTCACTGTCAGATCCTTCAGTGTTCTTTTTAGCCTTTTTCCTTTTTGGTAAAGGCAACTTAGTAGGTTCAATACCGAGCTTTCCACTTTGAAGTCTAGTGAGAGGGTGAGGTAGATTAAATTGTGAAGTCTCACTGCCTTGAAATACTTCAGATTTTTGTGGTGATATCGAAAAGCCTTGAAGTTTCTGGATGAGAGACTGAACTTCAGGAGACTCAGGGCTTAATCGTTCTGGAGTATGATGGGATTGAGCAGTGGTATTTGATCCCTCTTCTTCTCCTTTGAATATTGGTGTTCCAGAATGCAAACGGGAGGTCCGAGGTGAGGTGGAGGGAGATTTACTATCAAAATGGTCTATAGGGTTTGATTTACTCGCCATTCATAGTTCATTCCCTCCTTCTAGCGCCAAAATGTTGATGCCTTGAAAATCGCTGCAACAACATTGGGGAAAACCACTCGGTCCGGGCCTTAATGCAGCTCCTTTTCTGTTTGGTGTGGTGGCTCCCACTGGAAATAATGGGACCATATTCCCAATGATGAATAAAAAGGGGATGGATAAATGAATGGTTTTCTAATAAAATGGTAATGGATGAATGATTTAACCTAAAAAGTAAAAATATAAATAATTATCGTATCCTGGGAAATTTCTATTCCTAAGTGCAACGTTCGATAATCTTTATTCAAAAATAAGCATATAGATGACTCTATTTGATAAACAAAGACATTCATTCATATAATAATTACTTTGTTCAAATAGTT
Organism: Pinus taeda; assembly: GCA_000404065.3. Taxonomy (NCBI): domain Eukaryota; kingdom Viridiplantae; phylum Streptophyta; class Pinopsida; order Pinales; family Pinaceae; genus Pinus; species Pinus taeda. The sequence goes on from APFE031333136.1 coordinate 12,605, forward strand.
GAACAAAGTAATCAATAAAATATTGTTACACTTATCCTTTATATATCACTGATACATATATGACTAAAAGAATAACATCCCTTAAACATCCAATAGTGAAAAATATAAGGAATGCTGTCGAAAACACATACATATATTCAATGATAGCAAGAGTAATCAAATAACGATTCACATAAAAGAATGAAACTAGATCATAGATAGTAGTACCATATGTGCTATAAATCATTCCCGATATCAATCGCAATTCGAATTCCTTTTTCCAACTCAAAGATACTTCCATATCAAAGCAATAGTGCGCATCCCATAAAATCTTCTTCGTTAGAATTTGGAATAATGGCCCAGTCTTTATAAAAATTATACCGGAAGCACAATAGTGCAACTTCCAGGTTTGAGTCTTATACAAAAACTGAAGACCATTTCTAAATGCATGAAAGGGTCTATAGATACTAATTAAACTAACTAACTACAAAAATAAAATGCTATTTAATTGGTACAACTAAATCTTGAATATCTTCTCCACAGTAGGTTTGTTGGTAGTCGGAAGCATGATTCATCATTTTGGTTGTTCTCCCTTTGATCTGAGTTGGCAGATTGCAAGCATCGGTTCCAATTCTAGAGGGCGACTGAGACGAGAATGGAGCTAACCTGAGTATGTGGTATCATGTATTTCGGGGATGATACAACCGATCGCATCGGTTAGACACTTGAGGGTGGCCCTCTGACTATATGGTTTTACTAAGAACAACCAATAGGTGTCCCAAGTTAAACTTTGGATGCCTGCGATTAACCTTCCATTCTTCTCCAACTCCTGATTGCATGTTTGCTCCAATGTCTTAGCTGACAGCAATTTACCTGGGGTACATTGTGAAATCATATTAGACAGATAGAGAGTGTTATTGATTAACTCAATTAAGTTACTTGTAGATAATCTACATCTGGAAATTTCTCTCTCTGCCTTCATCAACTGTGACTGCCATTCTAAGAATAGGATCTCCTTGTGTGATTCTAGGATTTTGGGTAGATTTGTTGCCTGTCGCTCATTGGTGTCTTTCCAAGCAAGAAAATTTGTCAGGGTCTCATCGGCTTGCTCAAAATCCTGTCTAGCATCAACTGATTAACAACTATTGATGTTGTTATATCACAAAGGGGCTGAATACCTGAGAAATATTATGAAATAATAGTCTTAACTGTGTCACCAATGCCTTGTTAAGTTGTAGCACTTCAACTCTGAAATCAGCAGGTTGTGGAAGACTCTTGAACTTCTCTATTTGAAATGATAGCTGAGCGATTTGCTCATCTTTCGTTTTCGCCATTAGTTCATTCATCATCTTTAACCTTGCCAATGCTTCTGATAATTATTTCTGCTTTTGAATTGCACTTGAGTCTATTCTCTGTTTTTCTTCAAGCAACTGCTTCTTCAATTGATTGTTTAAATATTGCTATGTTGATAATTGTTGTTCCAACTGTTCAACTTTCTGTTGTGCTTCAGACAGCTGTGTTTGCAACAAAATAATTGCTTGGTATTTTTCTTTAAGTAGATTACTCACTTCCGATGCCTTGTCCGTAGTGGCTGCCGAATAAGCTCTAGCATACTGGGAAAGCTTCGTTAGGTCATCGGAAGGATCAAGCTCTTCTTTCCAAAATACATTACCTGTCTCTGTTTGCTCTGGAAACAGGGAAGGTTGATCAAGTCTTCTCCTTTTCCGCTGTCTTTTCACTACAACCCTGTGTTTTGGACTGTAAAAGACATCTAATGGAGGTATGTCCTCCACCTGAAAAATGATTTGATCAGAGGGATCTTTTGGAATTATTTCTAAATCCGTGCTAGGGGGTAGGCCGATGGTTCCTTCATTTGGAACTTTTGTTGACACTATATCCTGTGTATCTGTTGCTTTGGGTGTATCGGAACCTTTTGGACCTTCCAGATTTCTTATGATGGAGTCAAATTGCTGCCATTCTTGGAGTAGTTTCGGATCAATCTAGGTATCCACATTGATATTTTCGCTGCCCTTATCCTGATCCTTTTTCTACTCTTCCTCCTGTACTTTCTCCTACTCTTTCTTCTATACTTTCTCCTACTCTTTCTCTTTATCTGTCTCGAGAATCTTTGATGCAGCATGAGGTTTTTCGATGAGTTGTTGTTCAAGCTCGCTTGATTGTGTTGCCGGGGCAGTAGCTAATAAATCTAGAGGAAGAGTTTGTAACCTCTATTCTCTGAGTTTATTGAATTCTACTAGCCCTTCATCATTATATCTCATTTTAGCGAGTGCTTGGACTTGGAATAATGACTCCACCGAAGAAAAAAAGTCATCAAAATCATCTTCCTTATGATCAAACCTTGTGAGTTTGGCCTGTTCAAGCACATTGTAGACGACTTTCCTTGGGTCAAATCGCCTATTAGGGATGGTGTCAATATTTAGCATGTTTATTTTCTCTACTTCCTTCGCTGCATGCTTGTAGTCGTGCAAGGTATAAACACTGTATCTTAGAGGAAAAGTAGGCCAAACCTGCTTTTCTGAAGTCCTCAGAGTCTTGGATGCTCCTGCGGACGTAATTTGATAGACTAATTCTTGGGCCAACAGCTTGTCGAGTATGTACAGAGGAAGGTCATGAGGCCTAGCAAGGCTACTAAAAACCCTTATGTATGTGAATTTATCCTCCCCAAACCAATTTCCTAGAGCGGTTAGGTCAATCTCTCCTTGTGAAGAAATCTTCGGGGCAGGCTTGTCAAAAATGGAATGGTAAATAGGCAACATAAAACCATTACAAATTTGATACAGGTGGTCCTTATAGTGTGCTTTCCACAACTTTTGGTGATAAATGTGAATTGGCATGGGGTCTTGTGGAGTCCATCTCCACCCCAGTACAGGAAATTCAGAGTTGAAACAAAGAGTATCTAAAATATAAGCACTAAAATAAAATGGAGGAATAGACCTATCGGTCACGCGAGTTTTATTTCTAAACTAAAGAATAACAGTGGCTAACTTATCTGACAATATATTTCCCCAATCCATTATCTCACTGTTAACTGCCACTTCCATTAGAGGAACCATTTCAATCGTGAATTTTGCAGAATCATGTAATCCCCAAATCCTACGCATCATTTCCCTGGAGTAACAGTAAGGAGAACATAATGAATCTACAGAGTACTTACCTGAAGATTCATGTTTGTGCCTTGCGGGGTTCTGTCTCCATTCCCGAACAGGGGCTGATTTAGTTTCATTATCACTTGTGAACTTATCCAGAAATGCTTTATTGTATTTATTTTGTGGTTCAGGAAAGTGATACATTTTTCTTAAATCATCAGGTTGGAACGAGCCGAAGACTCTTCCGTCGACTGTGCAGAATGTTCTATTCATAGCAGGGATTTCCTCTACTACCCATCGCACTACATCTGTATACGGAATAATTTTTTCTCGAGCTGCTATTCGGTGTAGATACGAGTCGGCTAAGTCCTTCAGGGAAGCCTCTGACTTTCTAGTTGAATTTGCAGTAGCTTGCACCGATACCGTTTCAGGCTCTTCAACTTCAATTAGATTATATATGCTTTGCCAGCTTGTGTCGCCGAGGCCAAGACAAGTAGTGTCTGAAATAAATACCTTCTTTCTTGGTCCTAGATCAGTGGTAGATTGCCCTGTTACTACAAGAGTTGAAGCTGCCGCAAATCTTTTGGATTTCTTCCCCATTTGGCTTGAATTTGTTGCTTCGGCGGAGCTTTGCGTAAGGAATAAAATGAATGTAATACAGAGAATAGGTGGTGCAAGCCAATATGAAAGATTTATATCAATTAACGAATAATGAAGGATTAAAATAATACTGCCGCGGATACAATCTCAGTGGAGATCTCGACATAACTACTTCATTAATTGGCCACTTTAACCTGTCAATCATTTTAAATACCCATCATATTGTTTATATGCCGAATGATTCATTCAAGCGTGGCTTGAGTTTTTTGAAGGATAATCACAAGTGAGTCGCTATCAGGAATGGGAAGGCTTTTAATAGTAATCTAAAATAATATATGCAAGCCCTTTCAATCTATTTTGAAACTCATGCCTAGCTTTATCGGATCGCAATCAGAGAAATGCTTGGGTAGTAATATTTGTGTCATTGCAAAATCCCCAATCCCCGATGGCGATACACTTATCGCATCGGGAGTTTTTAAAGGTGTCTTTAATGTGTGGTGCGCTACATTCCCCGATTGCCGATAGCGATATCGCATCGGAGAAAAGTGGGAGGGCCTTTTGATATACTTGCTTGCCTTTCCCGATAACCGATAGTTATTCACTTTTCGGGTCGGGGTAAACCAATGGGTCTTTGCATTATGTATCCCTTCTTGTTACGATATGCGATCTTGCGATCGCTTTATCACAACAATAAGGAATTATATATTTATTTCATAAGACCAATTCATATTTGTTCAAAATATTTATAATATATCGTTTCCTTTGGACCTTTTGATGAAGGATGAGTTGATACCAATTTTATTCACACATCTATATTTAAAAGGGACCGATTTCATATTATAGTTAAAAATAAAAATTTTAAGAAATGTGGGGTTGTTGTATAGCACAATAGTACCATCAGATCAAAATCACACCTGAGGATAGAAGCAAGACGACCTTCGTGACTAAATGGGGATTTTTTCAGTACACCATAATTCCTTTTGGGATAAAGAATGTGCCAACAATATTTTTGTGCATAGTCATTGTGACATTCAAAGACTTTATTCATAAATTTCTGGAGGTATACTTTGACGATTGGACAGCGTTTGGATTGGTCAAGTGCCATGTGGCAAGTCTGCTCTTGATGCTAGACACATGTCAGGGATACTAGATCGCACTCAATCTAAAGAAGTGTTTGTTTTGTGTCTCTTTTGGGATCCTGCTGGGCCATGTGGTATGCAAACAAGGATTGATGGTAGACCCCAAGAAGATGATGGTGATAATCAACTTGGAGGCACTGACGAATGTGAAACAACTACACACAACTCTATGGCATATCGGATACTATAGGAAGTCCATCAAGAACTATGCCCAAATCACTTCGTCTATGGAGAAATTGTTGAAAAAGGATGCTACATTCTGTTGGAATGATGAATGTCATAAGAGCTTGGGCATACTGAAAGAGAAAATGGTCACCGCGTCGATCCTAGTCTTCCTAGACTAGAAGAAGTAATTTCATGTGCATGTGGATGCATCATGTATTGCGCTAGCGGTTGTGTTGACATAGGCATTTGAGGGAGAACTAGATCACCCTATAGCATTCACAAGTAGGAAGTTGTCTAAAGCAGAGAAACATTATTCCATGACAGAGTGCGAAGGATTACCTATGGTGTACGCACTCCATAAGTTCAGGAACTATTTGTTGGGTTGACACTTTAAGATGTATATAGATCATTCCGCGTTGAAGTACCTCGTCAAGAAGCCTATGTTGGGGGGGGAATATGTAGGTGGTTGTTTTTGTTCCGGGAGTATGAATTTGAAGTTATTGTGAAGCCAGGACAACTGAACGCAGGACTTGATCATCTGTTGTGCATTAAAACGAGAGAGGAACCTACTAATTTGGAGGAAGGGCTACCTGATGCGCAGATCTTTGTGGTACGTGTTGTAGACAGTTACTTTGAAGATATCATCCACTTCCTAATGATAGGATCTGATCTGAAAGGTTATACAAGTCAACAAAAGAAGGAACTAGTAGTGCGCGCGGTAGACTTTTCTATCATTGCAGGGCACTTGTACAAAATGGGGTCAGAAGAAATATTGCGATGTTATGTGCATGAATTTGAATGAAGTAGCATCCTCGTTGAGGCCCATGGAGGAGCTACAGGATGACATTATGCAGGGAAAGCACTAGTGCAGAAGGTTCTACATGTTGGGTTGTGGTGGTCAATCCTGCATAAGGATTCGAAAGCATAATTGTAGGGCATGTGAAACATGTCAAAGGACTGGTAGGTTGTCGTGGAGGGATGAACTGCCTCTGATTCTGTAGGTGAAATTACTATCATTCCAAATGGGCGATTGACTTTGTGAGTCCAATTTAGCCTCAAGGAAAGAATACGAGTGTGCGTACATCATCACCGCGACTGAGTACTTGACCAGGTGTGTGGAGGCGCAACCTATGAAGGACTAAACAAGCGCAATAGTAGCAAATTTTATTTTTGAATATGTTTTGACAAGATTTGGATGTCTAAATATCTTGATGAGTGATCACGGTATGCACTTTCTTAACGAAACAATCAACGCGTTGACAGAAGAATTTTAGGTGTATCATGAGAAAAGTGCGCCTTATCATCCGCAGGCTAATGGGATGGTGGAAGCATTTAATAAGATACTATAGAGCACACTGACAAAGGTCTGCAATGCTCAGAGAAATGACTGGGATTTGCGCATATCCACAGTTTTATGGGCCTACAAAATGACTTGCAAGAAGCTGACTAGGAAAACACCTTTCGGACTCGTGTATGGTGTAGAAGTTGTGATGGCAATGGAATACATTGTACCTAGTCTACGCATAGCGGCGCTTATAGGAATGGAGGACCACATAGCCCTGGAAGAGGGGCTCGCACAGCTATTAGACATTGAGGAGAACCAATTTCTAGCTATATTTCATTAACAGGTTCAAAAGAAGCGTGAAAAGGCATGGCACCATCGGCATATCAAACTATGCACCTTCAACGTAAATGGTTTGGTCTTGTTATATGACATTAAATTTGATAAATTTCCAGGGAAATTTAGGATGCACTGGCTAGGGCCATATGTCATCAAGGAGATCACTGATGGTGGAGTATTTCAGTTGGTTAAATTGAATGGAGAACCCTTCCCAAGGAAGGAGAATGGCAGTCGATTAAAGACATACACCGATGATCCAGCTAGGTGACTATGTGAGGGAAGCACAATCTTAATGCTCCAGATAGCTGAAAGGAAGTGCAGGAATATAAACTACACTGCCTGAGTTGAAGAGTTGTGTGATCAGGGAACTGCGTGGAACAAAGATATGTCACAAAGGCCACAGAAGTGCGCAGACAGCTGCACTACCAACAGAAAAACCACGCAGAATAGCCGGAATGTGACCGTTAAAGTCATTGTTCATGATTTGATGATGAAAAAACGACCAAAGGGAGCGAGGGTGGCATTTAAGTCGGAATTTATGGACCAAATATTTGAAAATTTGCTGCCAATCTAGCATTAATGAACCAATTTTGGGGGGAACGATCGGATTTGAATTTGAAAGTACCTATAAATTGCAGGTGGCTGCCCAACGAAAAACACTTGTCATTTTGAGAATTAAGTTGTTGAGCTCTGAGGTGCACATGAACCATGCAACCCCATAATTTTTCTAGAAAGTTCCATATTTGAGACATTGCCATAGGCGACACAAGAGTTGTTTCATAGCATCATGTCAATGCCCACATAAGCTATGAGCATTGAAACAGTGATAGCCGAGGGATTTGTTATAAAGATGGCAATGGCAGCAGAGGGCCCTACCCTGGAAGTTGAACTTGCGAAAGCACCGGCAGAAGTGCCTAAATACGCCAGCCTTGACCAAGGCCTACACTAACTCAGGAAGGGCCAAAACCAAAGAAGGAAAAGCAGAAAATACTGCCACCGATGCATGCATCACCTAGGAGGCACCCACAGTTGGGAAAACCCACCGCACAAGAAAAGGAAAAAATGATTGACCTAGATCCGGAAGAAGTGGTCAAATAAATCCCCATGGATGATGAGGATATTACAGTAGAAGCGGAGGTCATTGAAATTGAGGGATCAAACCCCATATCTAAGCTACCTGAATACATTCCTCTGTGTAGGGGCAAGACGAAGGTGCCCAAAGATATTGGTGAGAGTAAAGTCACCCTGTACACAATGCTCCTGTCGGACCAAATCATCTTTGAGGAATGGTGCTTGGGGTGTGTCCCCCTTTTGAAGCTGGAGGACTGGGACTTCCGAGTGTTCTGCATATTCCTGCATTGGCCAGAAATCTAATTCCTGTAAGCAAGTTGGATGACGCAGGTGTAAAAACAATGTTCAAGAAAGATACCTACAAGATGGTTCGGGGAGCACTAGTATTGATGTGGGGAGTTTGGATTGGAACTTTGTACAAGCTACAAGGTAGCAGTGTTGTTGATGGGTGCAACAGATCTATGGTTCCTAAAAGTGGAATAAAAAATCTAGTGGTCTCTGGAGAGAAGACCATGTTATGGCATCAAAGGCTTGGACATATTGGAGAGAATGGCCTTCAAATACTTCATGGTAAAGGTATGGTAGAAGGTATGAGTAATAGCTCTCTGGATTTTCATTTCTGTGAAAATTGTGTATATGGGAAGCAGAATCGGGTGAGTTTCCCCTCTGATGGTAAGAGGGAAAAATAGATATTAGAACCTGTGCACAGTGATGTGTTTGGACCTGTGAAGGTTCCATCACTGGGTAAGTCTGTGTACTATGTATCATTTATAGATGACTTCTCAAGAAATACATGGATATATTTCCTTAAGAAGAAATCTGAAATCTTTGACAGGTTTAAAGAATTTAAAGCTCTGGTGGAAAACCAGACAGAGGAGAAGATAAAGGTGTTGAGGACAGATAATAGTGGAGAGTTTTGCAGTAAGGAATTTGAAGAATTATGTAGTGTGGTATAGCATGGCAGAAGACTACTCCATACGCACCTGAGAAAAATGGAGTTGCAGAAAGAATGAACAAGTCGTTGATGGAAAGGGCAAGAAGCATGCTCAGTGGTGCCGGGTTAGGATAGGAATTTTGTGCAGAGGCGATGGAGACAACATGTTACCTGGTCAACATATCACCTTCATCAGCATTGAAGGATAAGACACCCCAAGAGGTATGGACTGGTAAGAAACCCTCTCTTTCACATCTGAGGATATTTAGATGTGATGCATATGTATATGTTCCAAAGGAGAAACGAACCAAGTTGGATAGTAAATCTGAAAAGTGCATCTTTATTGGGTATAAGGATGGATTAAAGGGTTATAAGCTTTGGAACCCAGTAACAAGGAAGGTTGTGTATAGCTGAGATGTGGTGTTCAGAGAGGTAAAAGATGTTATTAAACATGAATTCCAACCAAAGGAACCTGAGAAGATAGAGTTTGAGCTTAATGAGGAAGAATTAGACTCTACAACAGAGGAGGAATTAGAATATGTAGAGCCACAAACTCTGGGTGTGAGAAGATCAGTTCGAGAAAGAAGGCAGCTAAAAAGGTATAGTTCATCTACTTTCTATTCAAATTTTTCTTTATCTATTACTGACGATGATCCCAGAACTATGAAGGAAGCAGTAGATACAAAGGATGGCAAACTCTGGAAAGAGGCCATGGTTGATGAAATGGAATATTTGCACAAAAATGAGGCTTGGGATCGAGTGGAGTTGCTAGCTGGAAGGAAACCCATTGGCAACAAATGGGTGTTCAAGAAGAAGACAAATGCAGAAGGAAAGGTGGAGAAATACAAAGCTCGGTTGGTAGCAAAAGGTTATTCCCAGGTGCTGGGAATTGATTTAGGTGATATTTTTTCTCCTATTGCCAAGGTAACTTCTATTATATTACTTTTATTTGTTGTTTCTGCTTTTGATTTTAAGGTAGAACAGATGGATGTGAAGATAACATTTCTTCACGGGGATCTGGAAGAGGAAATCTACATGAAGCAACCTGAAAGCTTTGCAGTGAAGGGTAAGAAAGAACTAGTATGCAAGTTAAAGTAGCCTCTATATGGGTTAAAACAATCACCAAGGATGTGGTATCAAAAATTTGATAAATTTATACGGGGACTACGGTTCACCAGAAGTAAAGCAGATCACTGTGTGTTTTTTAAATTAATTGGTGACCGTGTTATTTATCTGGTCTTGTATGTGGATGATATGTTGTTGGTTGGAAATGGAAAATAAATTATCCAAGATTTGAAGACCAAATTGTCCTCCAAATTCAACATGAAAGATCTTGGTGCTGCAAACTATATTTTGGTCATGGAAATTAAAAGAGATTGGGCAAAGAGGAAGCTCTGGTTAAACTAGAGGAAGTTTTTTGAGACAATGCTGCAGAGGTTTAATATGCAAGATAGTAAACCAGTGAACGTTCCTATTCCTGTAGGTGTGAAGTTATCTGCTGAACAGTGTCCCAAGACACAAGAAGAGGAAGAGGACATGTCCCGTGTTCCATATGCAAGTACATTCAATAGCCTGATGTATGCAATGTTCTGTACTAGACCAAACATTGCAATGTAGTGGGAGTATTGAGCAGGTTTATGTCAAAACTAGGGAAGGATCACTGGATAACAGTGAAATGAGTTTTCAGGTATTTGCATGGCACTAGTGATTATTGTTTGTGCTACCAAGGAAGACCATGATTGGACAGAGTGTTGGATATTCATGGCTTTGTTGATGCAGACTGGGATGGAGATATGGATCAAAGAATATCTACAAGTGGGTATGTGTTTAATCTATTTGGAGATGTAGTCAATTGGATGAGTAAGAAATGATTTGTATTGGCACTATCAACTACATAAGAAGAATACATGGAAGCCACTCATGCAAGAAAGGAAGCAGTTTGGTTGCAAAGATTGTTTTCAAGTATGGAGTTAGTACAGGGAGCTATAAGGATAGACTGTGACAGCGAAATTGCAATTTTCTTGGAAAATAACCCTGCATATCATTCAAAGACAAAGCACATTTATGTTCAGTATCACTTTGTGAGGGATATGATAGAAGAAAAAAAGGTGTTGCCAGTAAAGGTGGACACTTTGAAGAATACTGCAGACGCATTGGAAAAATCTGTGAGCTCTGAGAAGTTCTCTTGGTGTAGAGAAACAATGGGCATTACAGGGCTGGATAAATGACTAAGCTCTTTTGTGGCCCCCTATGGAAAGAAAACAACAAGTGGGAGAATGTTGGGTTGTGTTATATTCTTTCCATGACTAGCCCATGTAGTTAACTAGGGGGTTAGAGGGGGGGCGGATAGCCCCCTTCGTTTCACAGATTGCATAGTGGGGGTGTCACAGGGGGTTTAAGGGGTGCGGGTAACCCCCTTCTATGGGTTCCGGGGCAGCGCCTTGGAGAATTTTGTTTTTTGGACCCTATATTAGTTTGGGCGGACCTACTTATGGTTTTGTGCATGATTTTTGCACATGGTTTTGGACGTGATGGTTTTCGGTTCATGGTTTTGGACGTGATGGTTTTCGGTCCATGGTATTGGATGCTTCGGCATGTGTAAATATGTATCGTAACAATGAAAGGAACATAATGAAAAATCAAGCTGGTAGTCTCGGTTTTGGGATCCAGGGGAAAATCTCTGTGTATATGTGTTTTATGTGTTATGCTCTTGCATTATTTATTTTATGTGTTTTAGAATTCGTATGTAGGTAATTTCTGTATAGAGTTTAAACCTACATAGAGTTGGCAAAGGTTCAGCTGGAGTTGAACCTCAAAATTGCAAAATTACAGTTGAAGGCCCAGGCTTCGACTCTGCTAGATATTAGATAGTAGCACGAGACTGCTGTGAAAGATGTGGTAGCAGTGGTGGAAAGCGTAGTCAAGGACTGTACAATGATCTTCAAGAAGTCGCTCGAGGTAGTCACCTACCTACAGCAATGCTACGATGAAGTCAAAGCAACAGCGCACACTGTCGCCAACGCTAAGCTACAGGAGGCCAAGGCATTAAAAGAGTAGGTAGATGCAACTCAGCACAAGGAAGTCATGTTGAAGGCTCGCTTTAAGCCTTGGTTGGACGAGGCCTACTTGATCATTACCACTATTGAAGGTAAGCTAGCTAGTCTGCAAGAGACTCTACAAAATATTAAGTCCAACAACACAGGGCTAAGGAGAGAGAAATTGGTCAAGGAGATGAAGCAGGCGGCAACATAGTGCGCCACCAAGGTAGTAGTTGTCCAATTTGAGCTGGGAGGTCTTCGCAACAAGATCTCCACACCAGCCGAGTGACTCGAGGACGAGTCACCATGTTTGTGTTGGGGGCCTGTTGGGAGCGGGTCCCCTAGGGGTCAATTTTGGAGTTAAAAACCCAAGTTTTGGGGTAGAAGGCCCGAAGTTGTATAAAGAAATGTAAAGTATCCGCATTTTACAGTGGCGGAGTGCAAAGATATCTAAATTCAAAAATGGTTTTCCGCCCTTAGTCTAGATAGGTTGTGTCGGATTTGGAGATCTTCCCTTGGTACTCAGAACATGGGATTGTATAAAAAGGAGGTTTCAGGAGGAGTCTAGCGGAGTAGAGTAGAAGAAAAGGAGTGAAGAAGAAGTATGTGATGAGTCCGTAAAGAGCTAAGAGTGATAGTCTTAGCATAGGAAGAGGCTTTTCAGTTGAGTGCACAAAGAACTAGGGTATAAGTCCGCAGCTGAGTGCGCAGACCCCTGCAGCTGTGTGCACAGGGCGAATAGAGTTTGTATTGGGAATCTGAATCATCAATAAAGAGAAGCATTCTGAAATCACTGTGTACTTTCCATCTGTGTATGTGTTATTTTACTTTTGTTATAAATGTTGCAATTATTCTATGTTGAATATTGGGGTTATGAATTAATGCTATATTGATGTGAGAACCTGTGTATTCACTTTTCCAGATGAATGCAAGTAAGAATATATGTTTACGCAAAGATAATTGTAATACATGTTAAATTTAACCAATACTTAAAGCTAATCTGGGTAGACACAGAAGTAAGACTAATTACAGAAGCACGTAAGCACCTGATCTATCTATTTAGGGTCCGTGAAGGATGACCGGATACTTTCACGGAGGCTCCAAGGACAAATAAGAGAAGTACATTGATAAGCCCTAAAGGGCTTATCGATATGCATGAAGGTAGAGTAAAGGTCTAAAAACCAACATATCGAACATCTTAGGGTGCGGAAACTTGGTTCCTGCATCCCCCCATACTGCTTCAGGTGAGACATCAGTCCGCGCTCTGTGGATTGATGCCGAAAGGGCCAGTAGTGTAGGGACTTTCTTAGCTGCTTAACGTTGAACCTAGGTCAGGGCCCATCAAGCCAACATTCTCTGAATTAAGGTTTTAACGGTATATAACTTACAAGTGACATAACGTTTCATGATTAGAAGACCCAATTTTTTTGGGTGATTGAAATTTGTGATAAAGAGGAATACTATCATTATCCCTCCAAGAAATATATTACACCAATTAAACCTCCTAAAGGCTCATCCATGCCTCGAAGAAATAGAATATATCCATTATCATGTAACCAAGTTAGAAGATTATTTGTCACAAATGCAAGGAATAGTAAAGAAAGTGGAACAAAAATGGAGGAAACCAAGGAAGTAAAACAATAAACTTTCAAGGAAGAAATAAAAAAGTCCATGAATGAAAATAAGGAAGAAATACAAAAAATAAAAGCAAGGAAGAAATAAAAAATGTATTATTATAGAATATTCCTAAAAGAGATATGGAGATCCAAGAAAATCGATATGAGGAAGTTTGACAGTAATGATCTTATAACAGGGTAAATGCATGAATATGGGCTACACTTTTGGGCTAAATGTGGTGATGAAATTTCAAAATTTTACTCTTTTATCGAACTGAATACCTCAAAGTTCATATAAACATTGTGAATTTTTATTTGGAGTAAAAAGATAATGTGTGTTGAATTATGTTGTTGTCCTAATGATATTTTTTGCAAAAAAAAATTAGTGTCATATAATATGTCAATTTTCCATTAAATCAAATTCTTATCCTTGCAAATTTTCGCAAATCTTAAGAGGTATTCATGTGTTCACGTAGCATAACTTAGTCTAAGTGAGCATGATCTACACAAAGAGAACTAAGTTTTTGATATTAAATTTTTATTTTGTATGCAAAATTATATTTTTTATTATTTTTCAAAGTTGGTGATGTAATATTTCAATTGCATTTTGTAGACAAATGTTTTTGCATAAGATTTTTTTCTATTATTTAAATAAATTCAAAATCTGAGAGTACCCTTTGAAGAGGACTGGTAAACGAAGATATTTGTATTTTTTGAATTTTTTATATTTTATGTCATTTATTTTTTTTTATCCAGCCCCTTTTGAAAATTGTCCAAAAAGGTTTCAAGCATTATGTTTAAAAGAAATTAGAAAAAAAATATCATATAAATTCAAAAATGTCAAACTCATATGCCATTGGACAGAGGATTCATTCTTGAATCCAACATGATCAACTCCACCACTTAAGGACAAATTATGCTTGGAGTGTGATAGGGTACAAAATGGTGTTGCATAGAAATCTGCAGAAAAGGAGCTAAAACTCTATTTTTGGGCCCTCAATCGAGCACTTAAAATGCTCAATCGAGTGTTTGAAATAAAATTTCAAATAGATAGATCAAGGATCAAGGGAAACCCTTGATCGAACCCTTAACATGGTTAAACATAGGCTCATTTGAGATAGAGGCTCGATTGAGCTATCATAATTATCTATAGAAAAAAAGAAAGCCTCTCAATACTTGTATTTAAGTGAATTATAAATTTATTTATTCCACAAAGATATTTTTGATAAATATTCAAATATATTCCAAACTCTAATTTTCCTTAACTATAAATCCAAATTTTATTTTATTTTACCAAGAAAATAATTATAATAATATATAGATAACTTTCTATAAAAAGTTTTAACTTTGCTTTTTCAATTTTGAATTACTTAAAAAGGATAATTTGTTTATTGTATTGATTTTAAATATAGCATGTTTTTATACTTAATCATTTTATAATTTTTTTATGTAGAAATTTTCAAGAAAAATAAATCAAATTATAATAAATAAATAACTAAAAACAACAAACGAAACTAAACTTTTTTCTCACTAACATTTATGAATTTGTCACCATCCAGTCAACTGTGAATATACAATATAATACAAAACTAAACACTAATTATAAAGATTCTATGGCATATTACGCATTAATCATTACAAAAAATCATATATTACATTTTTTCAAATCATTTCTTTAAATATTATAATATTATTACTTTAAAAATAATTTCATACACACATTTAAATCTAGATTACTCAATTCGAATTAGACAAATAATATTTTAAAAATTAATCAATTTCTTTATATTTTTATTATTTTAAAAATATATATTGCAAATCTAAGTCATGAGTAAAAAGTTATATATATACTTCGGACTTGTATGGACTAAGAGAACTGAGTGCAATCACATTTTATAGGGTGAGAGAGATTTATAACCGTAGATACCATTGCATCCATTACATCTATATTAATTATAACTTACAACTACGTTAATTATTATTGCACTCATTTCTTTCCTTAAACAAGTGGATATTATTGCATTATGTGTGTGTGTGTGCGTGTGTTGTGATTCTAATAGATATGATTATGACCGAGGGGATCGTGGCTCATTGTTTATTAACTCTTTCAATTTTAATTGCAAGTGGGATGGAATCCTTTTTCAAATCTATATACCGAAACCCTAGAGATGTAATGAGAAATTAATCCGCACCATTGTTAATTACCTATTCAAATGTAATTAGTAATTAAATTTGTTTTTTTTTTTAACTTTCAAATACTTACAATTTTAAAGTTTGCATATCATTACTGATATTTACATAAATTTTAAAATTTCCAACTTTATGGCTCAATCGAGCTTTAGGGCTCGATCGAGCCTTAAAGCTCAATCGAATTCCTAAACTGGGGTTACATAGGAGCTTGATCGAGGGTTAGTTTTAATTCTCGATCAAGTTGTTTTGTTAGCGCTCAAGGAGCTTGATCGAGTGCTTAAAAATGGCTTGTTCAAGCCATCTTTTTCACCTAATTTTTCCCTGTCTTGCCAAAAAGTGTAACCTAGATCCATGCTTTGACCCAACATGGATATTCTAGATGGAGCAATTCTTTGATCTACATCAAGTGGAAGTCTTACAAAAGGTAAATATTGCAACCATGTTTTTTGAACAAGATCAACATGCATGGTATTAATGGATTTGTGAAACAAACAAGGATTATGTTATATCATGGTCCATTTTTACAAAGGAGTTGATAGTGCATTATAGGGATATTAAGAATAATACATTATTTAATCGATTTGTATATATTTGGAAAAATGGTCGTGTTTCATAATACATTCAACAATTACAAAAGTTGAGTCTTATGGTAAAGAACATTTCATGAGATAATTTGTTAGACCCATTTATTGAAACTTTAAAGGAAAGCATTCAACATGGGGTGCATCTCTTTGAATGTAAATCTCTAGAGCATGACAGTTGAAAGTAAAAGTATGGAAACTAGAAAATTGATCACCAATAACTATAAATAAAATCATGCTCCCTCTCGTAAACCAATAAGGTTTATACCTCATCAAATGGATGAAATAAGAGAAAAGGGATTAAATTTCAATTGTGACAACTAGTAGAGTAAGTGGCACAATGTAGTGAGAAAAAATTATTCTACATAGATTGTGAAGATGAAGAAGATCAAAAAGTGGAACTATCATAATATCTATAGCTAGAAGAGTCTACTCCAACAATATCTTTTCATGCATAGGTTGGCATCATTCAACCTAGTCAAAGTGATTTATCTTCACTAGTGGTGATGGTTATCAAAAAGGATGGTTCATGGTGTATGTTTCTAGCCTTACAGACAACTCAACAAAATCATAATCAAACATAAGTTTCATATTCTTGTTATTGATGGATTATTAGATGAATTGCATGGAGCAATTTTCTTTACTAACTTATACCTTCATTTTGGATATCATCAAATTAGAATGAGGTAAGAAGACATTCCCAAAACAACCTTTAGATCACATGAAGGTCATTATGAGTTTTTGTTATGCCATTTGGATTTACAAATGCACCTTCAACATTTAAAATCTTGATGAATTATATTTTCAAACCCTTTCTTAAAAAAATTAGGTTTGTATTTTTTTATGACATGCTAATCTACAACAAATCTTGGAAAGAGCATGTACAACATGTTGGCAGGGTCTTAACAATATTAGAGAGAATAAACTATATGAAAATCCTTCCAAGTGGGCCTTTGGGGTACAAGAAGTGGAATATAGGTGTCATATTGCATCCCTGGGAAAATGAACCAACAAGAGGGGAAATAACAATGTCTAATAAATGTTATTTTATTAATGAAGTCGAGTGTCTAGCTCCACTATCCTCCCCATTATTCTTATCTTATGTCACATATGTTATTTTTACTGAGCTTATTAGATGACCACATGTTTCCAATGAAACCTTAGTATGCATGCAAGACTTTGTAGGAGTATTTTCTTAAACTTGGAGAAAAGCATTGTTTCATTTTATCATTCACATATGTCAAGATGTTAATGTGGGATATGTTGGAATGTTAGTGCTATAGTATGCATGCTTCCATGAATGATATATTTCTACCATTTTCTCTTGTGAATGAATATAATTTTAATGGTTGATTCATGGGTAAAAGTTACAATTGAGATTCCTTGGCTTCTGGAAATAATATTTACTCACTAGTTTGTGTTGTAGCACTAGAGGAAGGTAGGATATATTAGTGAATTATTTCTCAGTGAAGGGCATCCCATTCCTTATGTGAGGGGGAAAGAGAGGCTAGTGAGTGGGATGGATGTTATAAAATGAATGGGTTGAAATGTTACTTCACTTGTTGAGATTTTTAGATGAGAGATTGAGTGAGGAAGTCAGTGTGATAGCTAGTAAATTTTCCCTTGTTTCATTTCCTAGCATGATGGTAGTACCTACTTCAACTAGTGCTCACTAGGAGGAAAAAGGATCCCATGGAATTATCTCCCCAAGTGTAATTCATATTTGATAAGTATTTATAATATTATAACCTATGTATATGATCCCTTAGATTAATAGACCCAAGATATTGATACTATAAACCCAAGGTAAATAAGCCCTAACATAAATATCATTATTGACCATGGTTTATTTTCATATTGAGACAATCTTTGTCACAAGGCGACAACACAACATGGTTGACCATGGATATTATATCCAAGGGATTAATATTATAATCACAAGGTATACAAACCCTAAAATAATTATTATAAATCCTAAAATAAGCATGGTTGAATAAAATAAATATGGTTGACTATGGTTGAATATGGTTAACCATGGCTGACTACTGTTTGAAGATTTATGAGATTTATATTAAACCCCAGTATTAATATTATGAACCATATGAATAACAGTATACCGTATGAATATGAAACCTTAGATTAATAAACCCAAGGGATTGATATTACAAACCCATGGGAATAATAAACCTGAGGGATCAATACTAAACATCCAAGGTAATAACATTACACACAAGCCATAAATATTATAAACCCAAGATATATAAACCCTAAGATAAATACTGTAAACCCTAAAATTATCACAGTTGAATTTTATATTGAGACAATCTTTTTCACAATGTGATGTTGCAACATGGTTGACCATGGTTGACAACGATTTATTTTCATATGCATACAATCTTTTCTCACAATGCAACGTTGGGCCATGGTTGATTTTGATATTGAGAAAATATTTGTCATGATGTTACGTTGGACCATGGTGGACCATTATTATAAACCAAGGGGATTTATATTAGGACCAAGGATTAATATTGGACCCAAGGATTAATTCTAAGACCCTAATATTTTATAAACTCAATAGAATAATATTAGACCCAAGGGATTAACATTATAAACCTAAGTTACATAAAACCTATAATCAACGTGGTTGACAAAAATAAATATGGTTGACTATGGTTGACCATGGTTGAGAGCAATATTATACCCAAGCGATGAATATTATCAACCCAATTTAATTAATTGAATCCATGAGATTGATATTAAACCTAAGGACTAATATTATGAACCATGTGAATAATAGTACAACCTAGGAACATGAACCTTTATATTAATAAACCCAATGGAATTATATTATAAACCCATGGGAATAATAAACCCAAGGGGTCAATACTAAAAACCCAAGGGAATAATATTACATTCAAGGGATAAATATTACAAATCTAAGGTATATAAACCCTAATATATATAGTGTAAACCCTAAAATTATCATGGTTGACCATGGTAAATTTTCATATTGAGACAATCTTTCTCACAATGCAATGTTGCAACATGGTTGACCATGGATATTAGACGCAAGGGATTAATATTATAAGCATAAGGTATATCAAATCTAAAATAAATATTATAAAACCTAAGATAAACATGGTTGACTAAAATAAATATGGTTGATTATAATTGACTATGGTTGACCATGGCTAGCTCTCGTCGACTATGGTTGGGAGTCATATTAAACCCAAGGGATTGAATATTATCAACCTAATTTAATTAATTAAATCAATGCAATTTATATTAAACTCAAGTATTAATATTATGAACCATATGAATAATAGCACACCTGAGGAATATGGACCCTTAGATTAATAAACCCAGGGGATTTATATTGTAAACCCATGGGAAGTAAACCCTAAAAATATCATGGTTGACCATGGTTGATTTTCATATTGAGACAATATTTGTCACAATGCGACGTTGCAACATGGTTGGCCAAGGATATTATATCCAAGGGATTAATATTATAAACCCAAGATATACACCCTAAAATAAATATTATAAATGCTAAAGTAAACTTGGTTGACTAAAATAAAAATGGTTGACTATGGTTGATTATGGTCGACCATGGTTGACTATTCTTTGGAGTAATATTAAACCCAAGGGATGAAAATTATAAACCCAATTTAATTAACTAAATCCATGGGATTTATATTAAGCCCAAGGATTAATATTATTAACCCTATGAATAAGAGTACACCCTGGGAACCCTTAGATTCATAAACCCAAGGGATCAATACTAAACACCCAAGGTCATACTATTACACACAAGGGATAAATAAACAAAGATATATAAACCCTAAGATAAATATTATAAACCCTAAAATTATCATGGTTAAGCATGGTTGATTTTCATGTTGAGACAATCTTTGTGACATTGTGACGTTGCAACATAGTTGACCATGATTTATTTTCATACATACACAATCTTTTGTCACAATGAAATGTTGGACCATGGTTGATTTTCATATTGAGAAAATATTTTTCACAATGTGACATTAGACCATGGTTGACCATGATTATAAATCGAGGGGATGATTGACTATGGTTGAATATGGTTGACCATGATTGACTATTGTTTGAAGATTTATGAGATTTATATTAAACCCAAGTATTAAT
Organism: Pinus taeda; assembly: GCA_000404065.3. Classification (NCBI taxonomy): domain Eukaryota; kingdom Viridiplantae; phylum Streptophyta; class Pinopsida; order Pinales; family Pinaceae; genus Pinus; species Pinus taeda. Next base: position 32,810 of record APFE031333136.1, read on the forward strand.
ATTATGAAACATATGAATAATAGTACATCGTATGAATATGAAGCCTTAGATTAATAAACCCAAGGGATTGATATTATAAACCCATGGTAATAATAAACCCGAGGGATCAATACTAAACACCCAAGGTAATAATATTACACACAAGGCATAAATATTATAAACCCAAGAAATATAAACCCTAAGATAAATATTGTAAATCCTAAAATTATCATGGTTGACCATGGTTGATTTTCATATTGAGACAATCTTTGTCACAATGTGATGTTGCAACATGGTTGACCATGGTTGACAACAATTTATTTTCATATGCAGACAATCTTTCTCACAATGCAATGTTGGGCCATGGTTGATTTCCATATTGTGAAAATATTTGTCATGATGTTATGTTGGACCTTGGTGGACCATGATTATAAGCCAAGGGGATTTATATTAGGCCCAAGGATTAATATTGGACCTAAGGATTAGATCTCAAACCCTAATCTTTTATAAACTCAATGTAATAATATTAGACAAAAGGGATTAATATTATAAACCTAAGTTATATAAACCCTACAATAAATACTATAAACCCTGAAATAAACTTGGTTGACTAAAATAAATATGGTTGACTATGGTTGAGAGTAATATTAAACCCAAGGGATGAATATTATCAACCTAATTTAATTAATTAAATCCATGGGATTGATATTAAACCTAAGGATTAATATTATGAACCATGTGAATAATAATACACCCTAAGAATATGAATCTTCAGATTAATAAACTATTGGAATTATATTATAAACTCATGGTAATAATAAACTTTAGGGATCAATACTAGAAACCCAAGTGAATAATATTACAATCAAGGGATAAATATTACAAATCTAAGGTATATAAGCCCTAAGATATATATTGTAAACCCTAAAATTATCATGGTTGACCATGGTAAATTTTCATATTGACAATATTTCTCACAATGCAATGTTGCAACATGGTTTACCATGGATATTAGACCCAAGGGATTAATATTATAAACCTAAGGCATATAAACCCTAAGATAAATATTATAAACCCTAAAATAAACATGGTTGACTAAAATAAATATGGTTGATTATAGTTCACTATTGTTGACCATGGCTAGCTCTCGTTGACTATGGTTGGGAGTAATATTAAACCCAAGGGATGAATATAATCAACCCAATTAAAGTAATTAAATCAATGAGATTTATATTAAACCAAAGTTTAATATTATGAACAATATAAATAATAGTACACGTGAGGAATATGGACCCTTATATTAATAAACACAGGGGATTGATATTGTAAACCCACAGGAAGTAAACCCTAAAATTATCATGGTTGATTTTCATATTGAGACAATATTTGTTACAATGCGATGTTGAAACATGGTTGACCAAGGATATTATATCCAAGGGATTAATATTATAAACCTAATATATAAAAACCCTAAAATAAATATTATAAACCCTAAAATAAACATGGTTGAGTAAAGTAAATATGGTTGACTATGGTTGACTATTGTTTGGAGTAATATTAAACCTAAGGGATGAATATTATCAACCTAATTTATTTAACTAAATCCATGAAATTTTTATTAAACCCAACAATTAATATTATTAACCATATGAATAATAGTCAACTCTAGGATCCTTTTTAGCCCATAGGGATTCAGATTGACAGTGAATGGGTCCATTGTTAAGGCACTCCTTGCGATAGGTCACTCGTTCAAATCCCTTGTGGGTGCTTACCTTCCAAAAAAAATATTCTAGCCCCAAGAGTTAGCTCAGTTGGTCAAATCAAGTGCCTTGCCAATTGAAGGTCACAGGGTCGAATCCCAAAAGCTCTTGGGGTCAAATTAGTAAATAGGCTGAGGGGTGTTGATGCCCTTCAGGTGGCATCCACTTAGTGTTAAACAACCCTGGACGTAGCAGCTAGCCACTGACGCTGGTATCCTTGAACCATTAAGTGAAAAAAAAAATAGTCAACTCTAGGGATATGAACCCTTAGCTTCGTAAACACAAGAGATCAATACTAAACACCCAAGGTAATAATATTACACACGCGTGATAAATAACCCAAGATATATAAACCCTAATATAAATATTGTAAACCCTAAAGTTATCATGGTTAAGTATGGTTGATTTTCATGTTGAGACAATCTTTGTGACAATGCGACGTTGTAACATGGTTGACCATGATTTATTTTCATATGCAAACAATCTTTTGTGACAATCTAATGTTGGACCATGGTTGATTTTCATATTGAGAAAATCTTTGTCACAATGTGATGTTGGACCATGGTTGACCATGATCATAACCCGAGGGGATTTATATTAGACCCAAGGATTAATATTATAAATCCTATGAATAATATTAAGACCGAGGAATAAGAACCCTTAGATTAATAAGTATAAGGGATTGATATTAGAAACCAAAGGGATTAATACTAAAAACCCAAGGGAATACCATTTAACCCAAGGGATAAATACTATAAACCCATGGCATATAAAACCTATGATAAATATTAAAAACTAAAAGTAGACATGGTTTACCATGGTTGACCATGCTTGATTTTCATATTGAGACAATCTTTGGCACAATGTCATGTTGGACTATGGTTGACCATGGTAGACCATGGTTGATTTTTATATTGAGACAATCTTTGTTACAACGTGACATTGGACCATGGTTTACCATGACTATAAACCCAAGGGATTTATATTAAACCCTAGGATTAATATTATAAACCCTATGAATAATATTACACCCTAGGAATACAAACCCTTACATTAATAAACCCAAGAGATTGATATTAAAAACCCAAGGGAATAATTCTAATACCCCAATGTGTTATAAACTCAAGGGAATAATATTAAACTCAAAGGAATAATAAACCCAAGGGAATAATTCTAATACCCCAACATGTTATAAAACCAAGGGAATAATATTACACCCAAGGCATCGATATTATAAAACTACGGTATATAAATCCTAAAATAAAAATTATAAACTCTCAAATAAACCTAGTTCACTAAAATAAATATGGTTGACTATGGGTTAACCACAATTTTAGAACATTGATTATGGTGACTATGGAATTAATAAACTAAAGAGATTAATCCTTGGATTTATTAATCAAATAAGAGATGTTATTAAACATAATTAATAATGTATTAACGATGTTATTAATAGTTTTTTAATTACTAATATTGTTTACAAATTCATTGTTATTAATTATTATTAATGATACTTTTATTTATACATTTTTTTAAGATAATATTAGCTTATTTTAATGATAACCATTATAGATTTATAATAACTAATATTTTAAATGTTATTTTTTTTATATATTGATAACGCTAAAGATTTTAAATGGTGGAGAATCACATATGATTTTTTTGAACGTTTATAATTCTTCATCTGCAATTTATATATAAAACAACTAACAATTGGTTATCAGTTTAATATTAAACCCTAAGGAATTAATATATAACACTATGATAAATATTATACCCTAGAATATTCTAAAAACCCTAATGTGGTTATAAAACCAAGGGAATAATATTAAACCTAAGGGATTGATATTATAAAACTAAGGTATATAAATCCTAAAATAAAAATTTTAAACCCTAAAATAAACCTAGTTCACTAAAATAAATATGGTTGACTATGGGTTGACCACAATTTTAGATCATTGATTATAGTGACTATAAAATTAATAAACTGAAGAGATTAAATCCTTATATTTATTAATCACTTAGATTTATAATATTAACCAAATAAGAGATGTTATTAAGCATGATTAATATTGTATTAAGGATGTTATGAATAGTTTTTTAATTAATAATATTGTTTTCAAATTCATTATTATCAATGATATTTACTTATATATCTTTAAAATATATTTACTTATTTATAATAATAATTATATAATTTATAATAACCAATATTCTCAAATTGTTATTTTTTTAATATTTATATAATAAATATTATTTAAATATATTTTAATATTTATAATACTAATATTATGTTTATTTTTTAAATATTTAACAACCTAACATTGTAAATGGTGGATATCACAATATGAGTTTTTTTAATTTATTTAGTGAATTCTTCATTACAATTTATATATAAAACGTTAGTACAATGGATTTAGTTTTAATATTAAACCCTAGGATTAATATTAAAAAACCTATGAATAATATTTAACCCTAGGAATACAAACCCTTACATTAACAAACTTAAGGGATTGATATTATAAACCCAAGGGAATAACCCTAAAACCCAAATGTGTTATAAACCCAAGGGAATAATATTAAACCGAAGAGATTGATATTATAAAAACTAAGTTATATAAATTCTAACATAAAAAGTATAAACCCTAAAATAAACCTAGTTCACTAAAATAAATATGGTTGGCTATGGGTTGACCACAATTTTAGAACATTGATTATGGTGGCTATGGAATTAGTAAACCAAAAATATTAAGTCCTTGGATTTACTAATCACTTAAGTTTATAATATTAAAGAAATAAGAGATATATTAAACATGATTAATATTTATTAATTATTAATAGTTCTTATTAATAATATTGTTTTTAATTCATTATTATTAATCATGAATGGTTTAATTTTAATATTTTTTAAAATATATTATATTTTTATTAACAAAAATTAACTATTATAAATTTATAATACATATTTGAAATGTTATTTTAATATTTAAAATCACTAATATTTAAAATGTTATTTTTTTAAAATATTTAATAACCTAAAATTGTAAATGGTGGAGATGACATGAGTTTTTTTTTATTTTGTTTACTTCATTGTAATATATATATATATAACCACTAGTACTTGTATTTAGTTTTAAGTTTATCATATAAAACTGTTTGTTTACCATTTTGATGATTAGCAACAGTAGAGCAATAGGTTGAATTTGTGTCATGGCTTGTTTCACACCTTTCCATTTTCTTTGTCGATGTACTTGATTCTATTTTAAATTCTATGCTATTCCCAACAATCCTCATTTATTTGAAAACAAGACTCTAAGAGAAGCTCTCATGAATTTGAAAACAAGACTCCAACATATGTTCTCATCATTTTATTTAATTATACAGTGGTGGTTCTTTTATTTATTTATTATAAAATGGATGTTTTAGATTTGATTTGGAGCTAACATTTATTTATTTAATTTAATTAAGGCAACAAGGGTTGATATTTTAGAGAGGCAAGCATCTTGCATGTTACAAGGTAAATTAATAATCATTTAAATGAAAAATCGAAACCAAACTCAGCCGACCGATTTATGCCTCCTTTCATTTCTATTTGGTTTCAATTCAGAGGTAAAGAATCACGCAACATGCAAGAATCTAGACAATTCCATTGCATGATAGTACATAAATTATTAGGTCTAATTTATGGTATGCATCCGGATCTCTCATTATGCATGATGATCTTTAATTTCCTTCTCAGCTTTTTCATTTTGAAAATTATTGGCCTGGACTGCAATTGTAGTCCACGAACAACACAGTCAGCAAATCATCACTCTTTGGAGTATTGGTTTATGGTTTGCAAGGATAAAATATTACTATCTAAATATTTTGAATCCTAATAAAATTTCAATATACACATTTGGGCGTACCAAGGTCGTTTTTAATGTGCACACCCACACTCAATCGTTGTATTATTAAACATCGAGATTTTTACATTCAACCCACTCCGTATGTTATATCATCCTCGTATTCCCTTAATTCAATTAAAATCTTAGAATATAGTAAGAGTTTATTATTGTCACCTTTCATTAGTGAGAATGGATCTCGTGATCAAATGTTCTTGTGCTTGAGCCTCTTTATATATTATAATTACAAGATAACAATTTTTTTTTTAATTTTTATAATTACACAATCTTTCATATACAATCCAACTAAATCTAATATCCCAACACAAAAGTAAAGGGATATATGATTGAGTATATAAAACCTGGCTTCCTCCCTGGCCAAAGCAACACTATGCTTGTTGGAAATATCTGAGAAATAAGAGAGGGATATGAATACCGCTTGAACTTTTCATGTCATATGAGAGCCCATTCTAAAAGCCAATCGACTCCCACAAGGTCCCATCCATTTCACAAACACAAATTTGATTTGAATTATTGAATTGATGTAGTGGATTTGGAGTACTTCATTCCACTGGTGGAGGAGAATGCCAATAGTCAAGCGTTTCATGATTAAATGATGGGACAACTGCATGTGCTAGGTTGGGCATATGGAAGGAAAATTGTCGTTCCATCCTATATTGTTTCATATATTTTTTATTTTAATTTTTAATATCAATTTTGTTAATCTTTATACTTGGAGATAAATGAGAGGTACAATAAAATTTTAATCTCATTTGGTAAAACAATAATTTAAGTAGGGTTTAAACACCCGATTTAGATATGCAAGGAAGTTATGGCTTTTAATTTCATTCATTGATTGAGTGGCGATGATGAGAATATGCTGGCATCTTTTAGTTTAGACCATCAGATCAAAGGGATTAATTAGCAAAATGATTAAAATGCCCAACTCCAATAAGAGGGATGCCTATCAATGTAATTATTGTTAGAGATGGAATTAACTAAATTACAAATTTTAAAAGGTTTAAGCTATATAAAATAATTGCAATCACCGAAAAAATATTTGAAAATATGTAATTGAAGAGTAATCATGTAGGATGCATTACAATATGGAAGAATTTTTTATGATGTGGAACCTGAATTATGGACAATTTGATAATTTCTATGTGTCATATTCGATGGCCAAATTTATAGCAAACTGTCAAATACGTTCTGAAAAAAAAAAAAAAACCGTTTGCCGAACATCAAATTTAAGGCAGCCCCAACAACTACATATGAGGGAAGCAACCATAGTAGATGGGCCCTTTACCCACTTTGTTGTAAAACATATATTTATGGAACCATGAAAGTATGCTTGACATGATTACAGATTGTTGTGTTTTATATAACTAATATGAAATGAAATGAAATAATATTTTAAGGTTTACGAGATTAAAAATAGTCTATGAAATTATTAATTTCTTGTTTTTCGTTTTTTGCAATTCAATCTTTTTCTGATTCATATTGATGATGAGTTGACCCAACTTTCCAACAATCCCCTTGCTAAAAAGATAATTCCAAGAAACTGATGCTAACATGTTCTGATAACTTTCTCTGATGTCTTTGAATGCATCACATTCCAAAATGAAATGTTTTTCCGATTCATAGCCCTAGATGTGCAAAATGTACACACCTGTTTTTCCAAAACTTATTTAGGCCTTTTCCACCATCCTGTTTTGCATGGAAGGTGATGTGGGTTAGTCCTTAATTAACCAATAAGAACCTTTTCCCTCCACGAAATGCTAGCTCCAATGACCTCTTTTTGTTGTAGATCACAGGTGGGGTTGAATTCCTCAATGTAATATTTCTTCTTTCTGCCCAACTCTTTTCTCCATACATTTTTATGAAACTTATCCATAACAAATTCCTTTAGCTCCTTTCTATTTGTGGGACAAGCATTAAGGTATATGTTCCATTTTTCATCCATGTGTAGCTTTGTTTCAATCATGCTTTCTTTCTTCACTCATGCCTTCATTGAAGGTAACATTAGGCCATCTACCTACTCTCATTTGCTCAATTTTTTTAGATATCTTATGAGCCACGTCATAACAATTGTTTCAATGGGAGTTTCTCTTGTTTCACTTAACCTTATCTCATAAGGTACTGAATTTTTTATTTTGAACTTACTCATATGCAACCTCCCAAATTATGTGGCAAGCCAGAACATGCAACAATCTACTATCTTGAATTTAGAACGTTTCAAGATTTGGGTTCTTAAAAAACCATAATGCATGGTGAAATTATGACTTTCAGAAGTGAGGTTTACATTAAAATCAATCTTATATTGTAGAGGTTTTAACAATTGAAATGTCTATTACGAAAATATGAATTAGGTTAATAACTCTCCCATAAATCCTATATTGGGATTTCTTTTAAGTAGAGTTAGAAAACATAATAAATATTTAGTAATAGTTAATTTCGTTATTATGGTATTTTGAGTTGCTATCAATATTTGTGGAGTTATAGTTTTATTAATGCATTAGGGTAGTATATGAAAACTACTAGATTTAATTAAGCATAAAATCCAATGGGTGGCATATACCAGCTAACATAATAAATGCTGAGCAGTGGTTAAACTAGCTACCATGGCTTCTTGAGTAGCTATCAATATTTGTGGAGGTATAATTCGATTAATAAGCTAAGGAAGTATATGTCAATCATTAGATTTAACTAAATACAAAATCCAATAAATGATGCATTAATAAAATTGTAGCTTCACAAATATTAGTTACTACCTTGAACAATTTGAATTTAGTATAACATCAAAATTTGTGAATTCTGACATAATAATTTATATCATTTGCAGGGTCCACCATTTGACCATGGAATTAGAAGTTACAGGTTTTCCCACTGTCTCGTGTTTGAAGTTAACTGTAGAAGCCAGCTAGTGCTAGCAGTGTTCCGAAATTAAGTCATATTGCAAGATCTTAGACTTTAACTTCGATAACATCACCAGCTACCTAAATATTTAATTTTCCACTAACTTTTTACCATTTTGGAACACACATCAACGTTATAGTGACGCACTGGATAAGGGCAATCTTTATCATTTTAGAGAACATAAGCATGGTATCAAAGTAGACCCGCAACACAATTCATATACTGAAATTAATTTGATTGTGCATTTTGGAAATATTCCAGACTCATAAATTCAAATTAAGAGAAAGCAATTGATATGGTAAAGTTATTAAATATTTATGAAGTGAATCCATCTAAATGGTGTTTATGCGGATTCATCATTAATGGATGAGCGCAAAATGGTGTTTATGCGGAGTCATCATTAATGGATGAGCGCACCTTAATCATTTTGTTTTACTTGAAGGGTAAAGATGTTTATATGTATGACATCAATTCATTGAACCAAATTGGAAATAAGGGATTTATAGTTACAACTTGTTATTATGGAAGATTTACTTGAAATTAGGATTTATCAAGTATAAAGAGGGATCAAGTCTTACCAAATGTAAAGAGGGATCAAATTTTTTGAGACTTGAGCTCAATAATCACTAGTAACTTGACTAAGTCAAGTTTACCTTATAATTTTAGTTCAAAATTATTTTTGTTTTAACTTATCTGTTATTTTTAATTTTCTTTATTTTATTTTTGACCAAGTGAAAATGTTTAAGGTAAGGCTACATTTAATTTTTATTAATATACCAACTCTCTTCAGCATAAATCACATTGAATTATTAATTGTATTATTTTTATTTTTAATTTATTTAGCCAAATAAAATGTTTACATAACATAATAGGAGAGGACAAAGATTTGCACCATAAGAGATACGATGTATTTTATTTATATTTTTATTGTTATGTACTTTTACTGAGTCAAAATGTTTACATAACATAATCTTACAACATCTCTTCCATACTAACCTTTCAACCCAATAATAGATATATTTTTAAATATATCGACCTAGATCCATCTTAACCGGAGATCTATCAAGCACCTAGAGGGATCAAATTCTTAGCACTTGATAGATCCTCGGTTAACATGGATCTAGGTTTGTTATATAATATCTATATTTGTATCTATGTGTATCTTTCTTATTCCCTTTCTCTATCTCACCCCCCAAACATACACACTCTCTCTCCATATCTATCTATCTCTCTCTCCCTCCTTCTTGTTCTCTCTTTCTCTTCCCCTTCTCTCCTTGTCTCTCTTCCCCTTGTCTCTATCTCTCTCTCTCCCCATCTCACCCTTGTCACTCCCTCTCTCTCTCCACCTTTCTCACTACATCTATTTCTTCTTCATTCCCTCTCTCTCCCCCTCCAACTCCATCTCTTCCTCTCTCTCTCTCTCCTTATCTCTCTTGAGTCCTCTCTCCGTTCCTTCCTTTCTCCCCCTTTCTCTACCACCTCCCTCCATGTCTCCCCCGCAATCTCTCTCTCTCTCTCTCTCTCTGACATCCATCTTTGTGTCTTTTTCTCTCTCCCTCTCTTCCTCTTTTGTCCACATCTCTATCCACTCCTCTAATCTCTCTTCCCTCCTCTCCTCTCTCCCTCACTCTCTCTATATCACTCCCTTGTCACTCTCTCTCTCCCTCTCCAACTCTATCTCTCTATGTTTTTGTTCTTTCCTCCCTCTCTCTCCCCCTCCAAATCCATCTCTCTCTCTCTCTCTCTCTCTCTCTCTCTCTCTCTCCATCTCCTCCCCCCCGTCTCTTCCTTCTTCTCCCCCTCTCTTTGCCCCCATCACACACACTCTCTTTCTTTTCCTCTATCCAACCTCAAGCTTTGTCACTATCTCTCTGCCTCTCTCTCTCCACCTCCCACTTAAATTTGATCCCATTGTATAATGTTTAAGAAAGTGTCTAAATTAAAAAAACTCAATCGGTTGTAAAATATTAAACCTATATTTTGGGTCAATCATGTCAAAGAAAATATAATAATGAAAAACTTCAAAGAATAATGCACCATCTTTCCTCTATTATTGTTAATCACTTTTCTTGTTCTCATCGCTTGGATCCTTAGTTAAGATGGATTCATACTGGTTATTAATAATATTATTTATATTATATATTTCACATATCTATCTATAAAGTATTTCTCATTTTAATTTATTAAAACATTGATTTAATTTTCTATGGAAATAATTTAAGTAGTGAGTATAGAGGGTTTAGATATATCTAAAAAGTATTTATAACATTTTCCTTTTAAATTTAATTAAAAAATGGTATAAAATAAAATTAAAATAAAATATTTAAAGAATATTTTGATTGTGAAATAAGTTATGGTTTTTGGGCATGTGGTATTGATAAGCCATGATTGGTCCATGGTATTGTAACAAAACCTATTTACAAGTTAATAATATCCATAGTAAAGTGGGGGTGAATGTCCATGGTTACGAATCTTGTCATATTGTCATGAAATATTGAATTGTGAAATAAGTTATGATTTTTGGGCATATGGTATTGATAAGCCATGGCATTAACCCATGGTATTGTAACAAAGCCTATTCAGAAGTTCATAATATCAATAGAAAATGAGGGTGAATATTAATGGTTAAGAATCTTGTCATATTGTTATAAAATATTTTGACTCTCAAATAAGTTATGTATTTTTGGGCATGGTTAGGAATCTTGCCATATTGTTATAAAATATTTTGACTATGAAATAAGTTATGTTTGTTTGGGCACGTGGTATTTATAAGCAATGGTATTGGCCCATGATATTGTAACAAAACCTATTGACAAGTTAATAATATCCATGATAAATTGGGGTTGAATATCCATGGTTAAGAATCCTTTCATATTGTCATAAAATATTTTGATTGTGAAATAAATTATGTTTTTTTGGCATGTGGTATTAATAAGCTATGGTATTGGCCCATGATATTGTAACAAAGCCTATTTACAAGTTAATAATATCCACAAAAAAGTGGGGTGAATATCCAAGGTTAAGAATCTTGTCATATTGATATTAGATATTTATAATAAAATCAAAATAAAACAAATTGTATTTTATTTTTTATTTTTACTACTTTTAACTTTTTTATATTTATTGAGCCAAAATTTAAATGTTTACACTCATCTGAGATATCACTTTTAACTTTTTATTTTTCTTAATTGAGTCAACATTTGTTTTACATACTTACATTTACCTTACACATCTACCCTATATTAGGTTGTACAATGCCTCAATGCAATATAGGAGGCACCAAAGAAAGCTTATCCAATGTGAGCCTGTATTTCCTTGCAATCTAAGATATTTGGACAATGAAAATTTCTTTTCAATCTTAATCACCACCAAGAAATTCCTTGGGAATAGAACTCTGCAAATATGTTTTTGAGGGAGAGGATCCTTGTGGAGGCCTCACTAGAATCTCGTTCACAACTAACACCACTATCTTCACAAATTGCAAGGCACCAAAAGGGTCTCTTTGTCCTTGTCTAAATATTAAAATTACCCACGATTAATCAGCACCAAGGAAAACAAAGAGGGAGCCTTGGTTTCTTGCAGGGTTATCCAAATTTGTCCCAAAGTGGATATAACACCAACCAGAGAGTCTAAACTCCAAAATGAGAATCAAAGCATGTTTGTTACCACTTTCACTGAAACTTTCTGAATGTGAGAATAATACAAAAGATCAAACCACCTCTCATTTATGGATAATAGTAAAATCAAATCAACAATCACTACCTATCTAGAGCCAATAGGAAAATTTACGAGCAAATCATGTAAATAAACCAACTTAACCAAGAAATGAAGTTGGATGTCCCGAAATTCTTATTACTGCCAACTTCAACTTTGTATTTCCAATTATCGCAAAGGAGAGAGGGTGGTGACACCTGCAACCATTCCAAGGAAATCCCATATCCATTCATGAATAAAATACCACGCTTTTGAGTATAGTCCACCACCTCCTATCAGGTATTGCATCCTTGGGTTGTATACTATAACATGATGGTTTTATACTAATGACCTCTCCTTACATAGGGGGTGAACTGATGTTATATTGTATGAATTCCTTGCATGTGCTATGTCACTACTATTTTCCACAAGGCTGAAAAACCTCTTAATCTCCAAAATATTTGATAGTATAACATTGTCTAAGGAATTAACCCATCATTAATGGAGAATAGATGACCCAATACAACCATTAACACACAACTCACCAACATTCCTTTTGCATCCCTCCTTGGTCAAAATATCAGCTTCTTGATTGAGATATTGAAGGAAATGGAAGAAGTCTAATGAAAAAATTATTTTGGATAATATGTACACCCATTTCATAGTATTCTCAACAAATTTATCCTTAGGTTGAGTGTCTCTTACGAGGTGTTGTAGAATGATGAGAGAGTCCTCTAGAATGGTAAGCTATTTCACCAACAATTCTTTGGCTATTAAGAGTCCTTGGTAAAACCATAGGATCTCTGCCTGAGTATTAGTAATTGAGCATAGGCCCCATAATTATCTATACACTCTATCATCCTCAGAGCTATACAAAGCTCCTCTCCCTCATGCCACCTCTCATGTATTGTAGAGTTAAATATAATATTTTTCTTAAAATTAAAAAGTATTATTTTATAAGCCCATGAGATGTAGCTCGCTTGGAAATCAACTTGTTATGAAGTAAATCTCTTTTATATTACATAAATGAAAAATTCTTGGATGATTCAAATGACAAAACCTCCTTTCTATATATAGGAGTCTAAGGAGTCACAATATAATTAGAGCCAACATAATAATAATAATGTAAGGGCACAACAATAACAATAGTGGACTTCTATGGGGCACAATGATAACAATATGGGGACTACATGAACACAAAAATAACAATAAGGGGGCTACACTAACAATAACAATGAGGGAATACACTAGCATTATAGGGACCTAACATGCCCCTCTCCTTCAAAAAAGTGTTGTTTTCAACACTTGAGTAGTTCTAGATTCTTTTGTATAAAATTTTCATCCTCCCATGTGGAATCATCAGTGGGTAAGTTCTTCCACTTGATGGGATACTTTGAAATTGATCGATTTCGTAACTGTCAAGTTCTTGTTTCCATGGCTGCTTCAGGTTCCAATATGATTTTTCCTTCCTCGTCAAGTTCTAGCAACATTGTTTGAACTAGGATCATGTCATCTATGACCTTCTTTAAGCATGAAATATGGAAAACAGGGTGCACTCAGGAAGATGCAGGAATCTCCAATGTGTATGCCATAGTACCAACCTTTTGCAACACCTTGTAAGGACCATAATACTTTGGTGATAATTTATTATCCTTCTTATCTTGCCTGAGGGACATTTGTTTGTATGGTTGTAGACATAAAAATACTCAGTCACCTACATCAAAACTTCTTTTGCTGTGATGTTGGTATGCCTGTTGTTTCATTCTATTCTGCACCAAAGTGAGGTTATCCTTTAAGAATTGGAGAAATTGTTGTTGATGCTCGATGTGATATTCCACTTCTTGAACCTTAGAATTTTCTCTTATGATGGACCGTGGATGATACCAATAAAGTCCCATAAACAAGGTCATCTTTTCTGTAGTTTAGAAGGAAGTGTTACACCACCATTCAGCTAGAGGCACTTGACCCATTATGTCTATTTATCAGATACAAAGAAAGGAATATATCCTCCCAAACATTTGTTCACTATCCTAGTTTTCCCATAATATTGGTGATGACAAGATGAGTTATGAACTAATTGAGTACCTAGACAAGAAATTGATTTCGTCCAAAAATTTCTAGTGAAAATGGGACCTTTGTCACTTACAATAATTTTTGGGTTTCCATGTACTTTTTGAATTGTTTCCATCAGTCTAGTAGCAACTGTATTGGATTTAAATGGATGAGATAATGCACGAAAGTGTGCATAATTGGAAATTCTATCAAATACCACCATGATGACACTCTTTCCTTTGGACTTGAGCAAACCTATGATAAAATCTATTGAAGCCTCCTACCAACGTTGACTTGGAGTGGATAAAGGTTGTAACAAACTTGGGGTTTTAATTTTCTCAACTTTATTTTGTTGGCAAACAAAACATTCTGCCACAAAATTTTGAATATTGGATTTAAGGCCATCCCAAAAAAATTCCTTCTTAAGCCTGTGCTAAGTTTGTAAAAACCCAAAGTGCCCTCCTAAGGGAGAGGTTTGCAATTCCAATTTTTTTTTTGTTTAATTTTGGAATTCTTACAAAGGTATAAGTGATCTTTGTACGATAAAGAATCAATTTTCCAGCTAAATGTATCAAATGTACTAGGATCTTGCTGCAACTTTTGAATGAGTGCCCACACTTCTTCGACATTCTTCCATTCAGCCCTTGCTTCAGTTATCCAATATGGTTGGATAATAGATATGACACAAAGAAATGCTTCCACATACTCATCCTTTCTTGAGAGTGCATCTGCAACAACATTTTGCTTCCCTTTTTTGTAGATGATTTCAAGGTCATAACCCAACATCTTTTTGACCCATTTTTGATGCTCTTCTGAATATAATCTTTGTTCTAAAAAGTATTTAAGACTACCATGATCTGTTTTGACCTTGACATGTCTTCCCATTAGGTAAGGTCATCATTTCTTAAGTGCATGTAGTATTTCCAACATTTCCTTGTCATAAATAGCTTTATGTAAATAACTTACATTGATTGGATGACTTTCAAAAGAAACGCATCTTCCCTCTTGCATTGAAACAACACCAATTCCATTTTGTGGGGCATCGCATTCCACAATAAAGGTTTTGTGAAGTATGGCGTAGTTAAGACCAATGCTTGGAACATTACCTATTTAAGATGTTCAAAGTCCTTAGTTTCTTCTAGAGTCCAAGAAAATGCATCCTTCTTCAACAATGTTGTTAGAGGTGCTTCTATTTTCCCTTAATTCTTAACAAAATTGTGATAATACCCTATCAACCTGAGAAATCCTCGCAGATGCTTTACGGATGTGTGGATTTTTCATTCCTTAATAGCTTAAATTTTTTTATGGTCTACCTTAACACCCTCATGAGATACAATATGACCCAAATATTCCACCTTGTGTACTCCAAAGAAACATTTGGATGTTTTCACATATAATTGTTTCTCATCCAATAGTTTGAGCACCCTGTCAACATGATGAACATGATTCTTCTAAGACATGTTGTAGATTAGTATATCATCAAAAAATACTAACACAAATTTTCTAAGGAAGGGTTGGAAAATGGAATTCATCAAACCTTGAAATGTAGAAGGTGGATTGGTAAGGCCAAAAAGCATGACCAAAAATTCATCATGACCCTCATGAGTTCTAAATATTGTTTTCAGAATGTCTTCCGTCTTCATTCTAATTTGATGATATCTCGAACGAAGCTCCAAATTTGTGAATTAAATTTCTCCATGTAATTCATCCAATAATTCATCAATGATCAGAATGAGAAATTTATCTTTAATAGTGAGCTTGTTGAGTTCCCTATAATCTGGACACATGCACCATGATCCATCATTATTTTTCACCAGTACTACTAAAGAAGAGAAAGAACTTTGAATAGGTTGAACAATACCTACCTCTAACATTTCTGCAACCATACATTCAATTTCACTCTTTTAGGCATAAGGATATATGTAAGGCTTGATGTTTGGAGGAACACTTCCTAGAATCAAATGAATAGCATGATCATGATCACAAATAGGTGGGAGGCCTTTGGGAGTCTCAAATACCTTGGAATGATTGTCCAAGGATTTTTGGAGATCTGGAGAAATAGATGAGTTTGATGTTGGGCCTCTAGTGAGCATAATTGTGCAATTATTCCATGTTTTTCTTTCTTTAGAAGCTTATTCATGCCATTAGAGCTGATTATATTTCTTGGTTTCCCTACGATACCCCTTAATTCCACTTCCTTTCCTTCCCAAAACAAAATCAAGAAAAAATCTTGAAAATTAAAAGCTATCACACCCAAATATTGTATCCATTGGACTCCTAGTACAATATCAACACCACCCATTGAAATGGAAAACATTGGACTATTCAATACATTTCCCCCGTGTTTATCTTGATATTATGACACTTTCCAGAGAAATTTATAGTTTCTCCATTTGGAACCATCACTTGATACTTTGATGCTAGATATAGGAAGAAATTCAATTCCTTCACTATCTTACAATGCATAAAATTATGGGTACTACATGAATCAATCAACACTATTACGTTTTTTCTTCTTGATATGTCCTTCTATATTGAAAGTTTGAGCATTTTTAATTCCTACCAATGCATTACAAGATATTGCAAAATTCATTTTTTCTTTCTCTAAGGTTGGTTCCTAGTGTTTATCCTCTTATTTTGAAGTTTGTTGTTCCTTTTATTCCTCCTCTTCACAATCTATGTAAAATAATTTATGCTTAGCACACTGATGACCTTTAGTGTATTTTCTATCACAACTATAACGAAGCACTTTTGCTCTTTTTTCTTCCAATTGTTGTGGTGTCAACCTTATAGGTTGTGCAAGGCTAGGAGCAACAAAACTTCCATCTTTATAGCTGTGAGTGGTAGGCTTCCTTGTTGCCATCATTTTCTTTCAATTTTTATTTCCAACCTAAATCCCTTCTCGAATGAATCAGTTTCCCAAAGGCGAACCTCATGTTGGATGTTATCCTTTATAGTGCCTATGAAGACATCAATCCTATGCTCCTTTGAAATATCATTTACCCTTATATTCAATTTTTGGAAGTCCTCAATGTGCTCCACTATTGAGCCCTTTTGTTTGAGATTTATCAATTGGCTAAAGAAGGTTTTTCTCTTTGTATCCTTATAATGTGCTATCATTTCCTCCATAAAAATTGACCAAGTAACAATTAATTTACAAGAACAAAGTCATTGATAACATACAAATTGATTGGGTTCTAAATATAAAGTTGCAATGCGTACCTTTTGTGTATTTTTCACATTATGGAGATCAAAGTATTGATCCATTTGTAATATCCATGTTACTGCATCCTTGTCATCAAACTTCCTCATATCGATATTTGGAATATGGTGGGTCTTCAATCCAATGCAAGAGTCTATGAAATAATGATTAACATTTCTTTTGTTATCATCATGAGTTTCATGTAATACCTTTTGACCATTAGGAATCATTTATTGTAGCAACTTTGTCAAACCTTCCTTTAACCCTTCCATGTTTTCTTTTAAACCATTCCTCAAATCTTCCATGTTACCTTTCATTTTTGCTTATATACCATCCCTCCTAGCTTCCTAACCTTCCATGTTTGATTTTAAACCATTCTTCAAACCATCATTCTTAACTTCCATTTCATTTTTGGTTACTCTTTGTGAGAGCGAAATTTGTTGCACTTGGTCTTGTAATTTTGATATATCATGTTGCATTTCTTCCTCTTCTTCATGTGTCATAGTAGAGTTTTCAGGTTTCTTACTAGGTGTTTCCATTTTCTTTCTTAAATAAATCAATTAATGATAACTATGCTTCACTATGCCCTTTGAATCACTTCAAACTAATTTTTCAAACAAAACTTATGCAAATTTTAAAAACATACACACCTTTTCCATGCTTTGTAGGAGCTCGATATTGAATATGTTGTATCTCTGTAATTTTAGATTTCCAAGGTCTAAGATTTCATCTTTTGGTACCCCTCTGAGTCTTCTTTCCAACCCCACAAGTTACACCAATATTGGAGTCTTCAAGAAAGACTGATGCCCGATCTCCCACGATAACCCGATTATATGCCAGTCCAGTAGAACAAAATTGTACAAATTGTCACGTGTCACTGTTCCGCCCTTTGGCCATAAAATTTATAAACGAAAAAAAATTCCATTCAATTTCATACACTTTTGACATAATTCAAATTCAATGCTTGAAACAAAATTTATGATGATTTTCCCTAGGTCACCTGTTTGAGACAAAATTCTAGATCCTTAAAAAACCCTAACTTCCTAAGATCATATCTTTGAAAATAAAATGAATCAAGCTCTAAAACTTTTATACGCAATGAACCAAGATTTTGGTTCCACATGATAAATGTTTCAACTTCTAAAGCCTCGTAGAAAAAACGTTATAGAGAGATTTCCAAGATGGCCTGTTTGAGGAAGTTAAACCCTAGAATTCAAAGCTCTAATACCAAATGTTATGCCACCAACTCACAAATAGATAAATCAATGAATTAAAAATTATTCTCTTCGAGTGGGAAACCTATTTTACATTACATAAATGAACAATTATTGTACGATTCAAATGACAAAACTTCCTTTCTTTATATAGGAGTCTAAGGGGTCACAATATAATTAGAGCCGACATAACCATAATAATGTAAGGGCACAACAATAACAATAGTGGGCTTATATGGGGCACAATAATAACAATATGAGGACTACATATGCACAACAATAAAAATAAGGGGGCTACACTAACAATAACAATGAGGGAATACACTAGTGTTATAGCAAATAACACCCCTATTAAAATTATGGCTATGAATAAGTGTATAAGAAGAAGTTAAACAACATGGAAGCCAAGAGGTTTCCATTCTAACTCTAGCCAAAACCCTCAACCTTCAGCTCAAATAGGAATGGCATAGGGATGCTTAGTCTTGACTTGACCATTGGGGGTCAGAGAAGAGATTATTTTGCAAAATAGGACAATATTAAAAATATTATTACTTCACAATTTGAGGAGAAATTGTGTGGCTATAAAGAGCTAGAGGGGAAAATGAAACTACTTGATATTACAAGATGATGATCAACCCCAATTTCAAAAATCAAAAGTATATTTGTCTTGTCTAATGTTAAGAAGAAAATGAACATTGCTAAAGTCAAAACAAATTTTCATGAGCTTCATGGTGAAACTGGGTATTTGTTAATTTCGAGAACACCATGGGATGAAAGCATTTGTTGCCTTTGTCCTATCTTATATTCACATTTGATATAATTTTTGAAATATTTGTCACCATTAGGGGAATTTTGAGGTAAAAAAATGAGAAAAATCAACTTTAAAAGAATAAATAATGTACAATATTATGTTGTCATCCCCAGAGGTAAATATTTATGGAGGGAAAATAAGGTTTTTCTTTTTTCTTATGCATTATAATATAGATTTTCACATAATACACTGTAATTTCCTTTTCCTTCTCTTATAACGATGAGAATATATGGATCATAAAAGCCATATATATATATATATATATATAATATATATATATATAATATTAAATATTAATGAGAGTTAGGCTTCCTGAGGATTATGAACTAGAGATTATAATGAGTATTGGTTAAGGGTTAGTGACAATTGAGAAGCTAGGTGATATGATATTTATGTGTTATATGGTTTGAGGTTTAATGATGATAAGTTTTAAGAAATATACAAGATTGATGTTATATGGGACCAACCTTTGAATGAAATATAAATTGACACCTAGAACAAAAAAATTAATGAAATGTAGAACACCTTGCCCTCATCCAAATGTCATTTAGCTTATAGTATTAATTAAGGTTTTATATGTAATGAGAAATTATGAACTATATAAATAAGGACCTAAGGACAAGGTTGTAACACCCCCTTCCAACACATAGACTACTATAAGGGCAGAAGAAGGCATTAGTATCATTGACTCAACCTCCAAAATCTTGTTATGGAAACGGGGTCTTCAAATCTCGTCATTTTCCAAACTCCTCAAAAATGAAATATAGCACCACCTTTGCATCTAGCTTGGTGAGATATTTTTGGTGTTTTAAATTTTATCGAAAATTGATTGTCATATCAAAAGATATGGCTATTTAAAGTCGATACATTAAAATCCTACCATATTAATGTGGCACCCACATTGTAGCCCTCCACACCATGATGGGAGTTCCGAATAATATTTCTCTATCCCCATGTTCATAACCATGCCTAGGTGGAATTTCCTCCTCACTAGTTCATGGTCCCTACTAGCACACCCCTTTAACCATGCAATCAACCTTTTTCCATCTACATGAAATCTTGGCCTCAACCACTCATTTTCCATGGCATGAAGCACAACACACAAAACATTAAGGCTAGGATGAGATAGGTAATTTCTCATCAACTTTCAAGTGGGGTTCCCTGTCTCTCAACCGTCGCACCCTCGTTAACATCAGCCTAACTCCAACCATCTTCCCATCATTCCAGAGTGAGATGAACTTGTCTGCATTAGTTTAAAATAATGGATTTCCTTCTCATCGGGTTTCTTATCGTCATCTTCCATAACCATCTCGAGGTTCCAAGACCCTAAGCACTAAGATGATGTCATTCCCTCCATAATGTCTCTTATGGGAGCATAAGGTGTCGCTCGATTTTACGCCCCTTAACCCTATGATATGACTACTTCTGGTTGCCATGTGGCATGCACCATGGTGTCATGTCATCTTATATCCATGTCACCTTGGCAACTAGCATGGGTCTTGTTGGTCCCGACCCTTGGTGCAAAAACTATAATTTCATGTCATAATGATTTGGCCCCTTTTTTTATCGTTTCTTGCCTTAATGTCTTCATCCCTACACTTTCTATTGTGAATTGTGTTTGGGTGCCAACGCACAACTGTGAGCCCTAAGACGAGAATTTCTTACAAAAAAAATTGTTGGGGAAAGCTTTGTCTCAATCTTCATCTCTAGCCACTATGCATGTGCACACCTTAGATGGCTCCCCTATGTCTCAATATGGGTATTTTGTTATGTTAAGTATTGGGAAGGTTCTTCGTCTCGGCTCCCTCTTACATTGATATTTAGTCAAATTTGTGTGCGACTCCCTAATGAGATGAAGTATATATATATATAATATAATATATTATATATATATATATAATATATATAATTATATATATATATATATATAAATATATATAATATATATATATATATTATTATTATATAGATTATATATATATATATATATATATATATATATATATATATATATATATATGGGAGGGACTCTTCAGCACTTAGCCAACTCAGACTATTCCTCTTGAGCTTATATATATATAACAACCCTGGTTGATTTTCTATGTAAATAAAAATAAGGCCAAGGTCATGGGAGATGTATTCTAAGTGGAGTGTTGGGAAAAACATAGTGATGGGTTTCACTGGTGATTAATTAATGGCTATGGAAATTGGAAAATGCATTAGTAAAGGAAAAGAGGCATTAATTGGCATTTATTTAAGAAAATAAAGGAAAATAGGAGAAAAGGGAGATGACAGGTGACATTTTGCATGAGAAAGAAATTGGAGGAAAAATGAAGGAAAATGAAGAAAATAGAGGCCTCATAGATAAAAAGGCTTTTGATGATCAGTTCACAACTTTTGTTAGTTCAGTTTTGGTGCTCTCTTCTATTCTCTCATTCTGTCACTCTCTAGCACACTTAGAGAATTCATGGAGCATTCTTAGACAATTCTTGGAGCACTTTGGCATACATTGGATTTAGAGGAAGAAGGAAAAGGAAAGTAGGAAAGCACAAGGGAACAAGTGGATCAACAACTATCGATAGATGGCTTTATAGGTAGCATGTTGGATGTGTGATTTCCTTATTGATTTATGGATGTATAGTATATGCATGTGATTTTTTGGTTATGTTTTGTCATTGGCATAGAGATTTTCGTGGATTGGAAATGGTTTTAGCGTTGCCTTTCCATTTCCTAAATAGCCATGGTGTTGTGGGTTTTTCCACTTAATGTTTTTTTCTATTGGTGCTCATAATTCCTTATGGTTGTGGGTTGGAACAAATGCTTTGGAAGCCCTAGAATAACTTGGGCTTATTAACTAGCCTTGAATCCTAATTTGGGACAAAAACTCTGGAGCCCTCAGTGGGTTGAGTTACTAGTCCCTGGAGCTGGGTTGGACAAATTCTCTGGAGACCAGAAAGGTTGTGGGTTGAGTTACTAGTTCCTGAGGCCCTCGACAACTTGGGTAGAGACCAATATGATTGGTGTTAGTAACGTCTGACCATGGAGGTGGAATCACTATGGTTTAAGGTTGAGGTGGTTTTGCCTCTGCAAGACCTGGTTTAGTTTTGTCTTGGTTATTCCATGAGATACTAAATTCATGATTAGAATATGGAATGGGGGTGATTGACTAAAAGAGAGATTTGGTTTAGCCCAATCTATGGTCGAGTGGTACATGGAAGTCCCTGATTTGGTTTCCATTCTCATATTTTAATATGAGTACTGGCATATGTGTTGACTATCATGGTTATCTTATGGAGGCTTTTCTATGGTTTCTATTATGTTTATAGGTTGGTTATATGTTGTTTATATGATGTGTTATATCTATGGCTCTTTACATGTTTTGATAATTTATTGAATGATTGATGAATGAATGGAATAATAAGTGTTTATGTAGCTATGTGGAGAGTTAATAGAGCCTTCTTAGTGATTCTTAGATGATTCTCAGACCATTATGATAAAATATGCATTCATGACTTGTAGTTTACATGTTTTCCATTTGTTTGATAAAATGTCTAGTGTGTTCTAGGAAGTCTAGGTCAAGTTCTTAGTTTGAGTTTGAATGTTTAGCTTTTTCCTCATGTCAATAATGATTCTAAGAAGTCTGATACAGTTCTGGGTAGTGGTCTGGAGGCTGACCTAGAATTGTGGCTCAGATCTCAAAACCGTACTCTCTGAACTGGGAATTTTGGGCTACAATTGGATGGAATAAGTGTCATGCATGCAGTTGGAGCCCTATAACTACACTCTTGCAGGATTTTGCATGCGCTTGGGGGTGAAGTTGTGAGAAAAGTAGATTCAACTCAGGGTCTGGTCACCTAGGGTGGTCCTTTGGCCCCTAAGTGTCATGTAATCCTTGAGGGATGTTTGTGAGATTTTAGTGTCAACCCCACTTCCATTACTAAATCTTGGAGGTTGGTTCATGTTGGGTGTGGGATCCCCCCAAGACAATTTTTTGGGCTTAAAGCCCAAGTTTTGACTAAGGCTGATGTAAAGACTCTGCCATTTGTGGACACGGAGCGCGAAGATGGTAAATGAGTCAGAGGGTTGTCTACCTTCTTTTTTGTAATGTAGTGTTAGTCTGAGAGATCTACCCTTGGTTCGGGGACCATGAGATTGTATAAGTAAAGCAAGGATCTAAGTGTAAAGATATAACCATAGAGGAATGAATCAATGGAATAGCTAATAAGGAAGCATTGAGTCTAAGTGTAGAGTCGTGTCTTTGGGTCATAGAGTACGAGAAGGCTTTGTAGCTGAGTGCACAGAGGCCTAGTAGTCTACAGCTGAGTGTGAAGACCCCTGCAATTGAGTGCGTAGGGCAGGTTGAGTCTGTAATAGATTGAAGCATTAATAAAGAGAAGTTTTACAATATTTCTGTGTATCTTCTCCTATTTATTGCATTGAGGTATATTGGGTATGAATTGTAAGTTTACTATTTATTTGTTTTATATGAATGTGTTGAATAAGTGAATATAATATAAGGGATCTGTTTATGCGAAGATAACTAACTGTTATGAGAAGATAAGTAAGATCCACAGTGTGACTTGGGGAAATAACTCAAATAGATGCTCTAGCAGTGTGAAAGCCCCATAGCCCCTAGTTAGGGTTACACGAAGGAAAATATAACAAGAGCGCAAAGGCATCGCAGGTAAAGAAAGTGCAAAAAGTAACCTGCATGAAGGTATTCACAGTTGGAATAAATCAACCCTTCAGACATCTCAAGGGTGCAGAAACTTGGTTCCAACATCCCCCCATACTGCTTCGAGTGAGACCTTAATCCACACTCCGCGGACTGTTGCCAAAAGGACTAGTAGCATAGGGATTTGTTTGGCTAATTAACTCTGAACCTAGGTCAGGCCCCAACAAGCCCACAAATGGTTCCGTTGCTGGGACCGGAATCTGCATAGAGATGTATGATGTCGTATCATTGGAATCCAACTAAGAAATAAATTGAAGGTTGGTTTGACAGGAGAATTCACAATTTCACGGCACAAGAGAACATGAATCTGTGAGTACCAAAAGAAGAGTGGTTAGATCACTACCTGTACATAGAGATCCATGAAATTTTCTTCGCTTCTTTCCCTATTGAGCTGTACGAGTGGATCGTGAAGCTAGTAGACAACCAAGGAAGGTGCAAGCTCCACAGTCCTATTGTGAGGACCCCAGAGTGGGTGCACAAATTGGAAGCATCGAAGGATAAGATCGTGCGTGTTGTTGATCATTAGCTTGATCAGGTTATAGGAGGAATCATTACTGAATTAGCGGTAGATACTTCAGTCAGCTATAGCGAAGTAGAGCGATGCTTTCTCAAAGGATCACGAGGTAAGTACGTTAAGTCTCCGAACACTTGGATTAAAATGATACTGTGTGAAAGGTGGATTATGTGAGTGCATTGATGTTTAGGGCTATGTGAAGTGGGAGAATTTACAGAAATGAAGGTAGTACAGAACTAGAAACTAGCCCCTTGCTTTCACCTCCATGAGGGGACGAGGAAGAGCTCGCAAAGGTCTCACCAAGAAGTGCGATCAATTTGATAAGGCAGAGGATTCCGTGCATACCACCCCCACCCATGCCATCACTAGCTTCACCAGCTTCACCCCCATCTTTTCCCGTACCACCTCCACCGCCACTGTGAGTCAATATGGCAAGCACGATAAAGTTGTCGGTGTTCAAGGGAGTAGTAAATGAAGATCTAGACTAGTTTTGGTTTGTGATAAGGGATGGATGGGAAGCACATGGAGTTACAGATGATAACATAAAGAAAGCAACATTGGTCAACACTCTAGAGGATCGCACATTGACCTGCTACATTGAGCATTCTAATGAAAATCCAAATGTGGGGATCGCAGATATCCAAATTGTGCTAAACAAAGAATTTAGCAGGCCGAAGTTAGAGGCATAGTCGATCATTTGGTTCAAGGAGATCACAATGCTACTAGGAAAGACCCCTTGGGAATTGGATCAGAGATTGCAGTGCATGATTCACGAAACTAATATGAATTTGATGGATGGATAGCAATGCGAATGATTTATAGCATCACTAATGCCGCATTTGTGGAACGCGCTATCACAACAGAGGTTAAAAACTCACGAAAAGGCCTTGGAGATCTTGATGAGGCTGCATGAGACCTTGATATAGGATCCTAACCTGGGAGTTCAGCAGATCCACACGTAATTGAAAAACTTATGCCTCGAGATGCAAAGTCTGAAACAGGATAGGACAGCTCGCCTGGAAGTGCGCGAAGGAGTATGGTGCATAAATTGCAAGGGTCGGGAACATGATAAGGATCGCTACCCGATGTTCATGAATTACCTCACGGGAGGAGGATTGATGTCATTAAGACTGAATTACCAAGTAAGACCTAGCGCAGTACTTGATTTGTGGTGCGCAATTTGTCAAATAGGAGGAAAGTATGCTACAGACAACTGCCATTTGTTACAAAATTACACACAGAATTAACAAAAGTTGTTCTGTAACTTTTTTAGATCAGTTGGACATGATAAGCAAAACAATAGAAGCTATGAGCTGGATGGATAGGACTCCAACCTACAGAGTTTAGGCCGAAACACGACCCCTTGACCAGAATGTAGGAGTGGCGTGAACCAAATTTCAGGGGCGCGAACAAAGCCGAGGTGGAGGAGGACCTAGAAGAGGTCACGGGCAACTGATATGTTACAATTGCTGGGGGCAGGAAATTATGCCCATGATTGTATGAATCCAACGCATCCATCATTTCTATATTGTACCTTGTTTGATCATGAGACGAAGGATTATCCCACACTGATAGCTAGGTTGCACAACAAGGGAGTGCTCCAACTTCCCCCGACTCAGAACCTGCAGATGATGAAGTATGAGCTGCGCGAGGAAGAGCCCAATGTGAACACTGTGCTCTGAAGTGGAATTACGACAGGAGATGATAAAGGAAAATAGCGTGAAGATAGTACTTGGGTTTTCAAGGCTCCAATGAAAGAACTAGAGTTTGATTTCGAGCGCGCTAAGGAAACCTTCATGGAACCTAGGAAGAGCTTTGTTGATGCCTCCACTTTAGGAAGAAAAGACAGAACAGAGTTAGAAATGGACCCATCGATGCTCACAATGTTCCTAGAAATATTCATGAAGCTACTGCGTGATAATAAGGAGGTAAAGGGATTGTAGGAACTCATTAATAGATGCGTTGGGACCGCGCCAGGAGAACCACACATAGTATGGAAGATTGGAAAGAATGCGATGAGGACAGGAAGAGAAATGAGGTTGAATGTGCATATTGGAGAATATGAGATGGACCAAGTGATTCTGGACCTAAGATCGGACGTGAACGTTCTACCGAAGCAGACATGGGAGCACATGGGAAGGCCTATGCTGGAATGGTCTCATATCTAGCTACGAATGGAGAACCAACAAAAGATAATCCCCATGGGGAGATTGCAATGAATCACCGTGGATATTGAAGGGGCAAGTGCTAGTAGACATTGAAGTGATAGAGATTGTTGATGATAGCAATCCCTATCCTGTGCTCTTAGCAATCGATTGGGCCACTAACATGACCAATGTGATAAATCTAAAGAAGTGCAAGATGATTTTTGAGAAAAAGTCTCTATGCGTAGTCGTACCTTTGGACCCTGTAGAAGGATCGCACTACATAGAGCCGGTGCACGACTATGAAAGCTACGACGATTTGGACTACATTTATAAGATAACCGTGTGAGAGAAAGACTGGGTAAATCCCACTGCAGATGGATGAATCTCATGGGAGCGCAAAAGCTCTTGTACATTGGATTCTGATGAGGAAATAAAGCAATGGCAGAACTGGTTACATGAGGTAACCACGTTGAATTTTAACATGATGACAAGATCAATGCGCTGCGTATCGACAGAAGTGATGCATCTACCTACTTATGATGGCTTAAGTGAGGTAGATGTTTTCCTGAATAGATTTGAAAGAGAGGTGCTAGAACAACAATGTTTCGAGGCTTTGAAATGGGTACTATGCACTACGCTCGCGAGGTGGTGGGGTACACACCAAGGAAGCTTTGAGGATTGGTGAAAATGCAAGAGAATGATGTGCATGCATTTTAGGAAGCCTCATATGGGGCTAATACATAAATATAATGTATGGGATGATCTGCGCACGCATCTATCCAGGTGGGTACAAGCATATGTTAGACAACCTGCGTGGATGCACATGGACTTTGCATTGGGGAACATGGTTAATAAGCATGTGTGGGTAAGGAAATTGTGCAAATGATCCCTCTAGTTGGGACGACGGAGTGTGGAAAGATCGAGTGTGAAGAAGATTACCCATGCAAAACCCTTTAATGAAGTCTGCGAAGCACTGAACAGGGTATATAATGCACAACGAAGTGATAGGAACCTACACATACCTGCAGTGTTATGAGCTTCTAGGACGACATGGAAGAAACTGACAGGACAAACACCTTTCCAGTTGGTCTATGGAGTGGAAGCCATAATGCCAATGGAGTATATCATACCTAGTCTACGCATAGCAGCACTCACAGGTATGATGGATTGTAGAGCCTTGGAGGAGAGCCATGTGAGCCTTTCTGACACGGGTGGCCCAACTATCTGACTAGCCGATATAAGAATAGTCATCGTGCTCCACGAAGCTGAAAGAAGGCACGGGACTATAAACAGATGCCGGGGACGCAGGAATAGATACAGGTGAGCAGTTTCGACACTGCAATCTCAGAACAAGGTGTACAGGAGATACAACAAGCAACCACTCAATGCGTTACCAACCTTGCAGCAGTCCGAGCAGAGTTGAGAGGTCTTCGCACTAAGATCTCTACACAGATAGAGTGACTCAAGGGTGAGTGATGATGTTTGTGTTGGGGGCCTGTTGGGCATGGGATCCCCCCAAGACAAGTTTTGGGGCTTAAAGCCCAAGTTTTGTCTAAGTTTGATGTAAAGACTCTATGTTTTGTGGGCGCGGGGTGCAAAGATGGTAAATGAGTCAGAGGGTTGTCTGCCCTCTTGTTTGTAATGTAATGTCAGCTTGAGAGATATATCCATGGTCTACAGACCATGGGATTGTATAAATAGAGTGAGGCTCTAAGTGTAAAGAGATGATCATAGAGGAATGAATCAATGGAAGAGCTAATAAGGAAGCATTGAGTCTAAGTGTAGATTCATGTCTTTGGGTCATAGAGCAAGAGAAGGCTCTGCAATTGAGTGCAGAGAGGCCTAGTAGTCCACAACTAAGTGCATAGACCCATGCAGCTAAGTGTGCAGGGCAGGTTGAGTCTGTAATCGATTGAATCATTAATAAAGAGAAGTTTTACAATATTTCTATGTATCTTTTTCTATTTATTGCATTGAAGTATATTGGGTATGAATTGCAAGTTTACTGTTTATTTGTTGCACAAACATATGTGAATGTGCTGAAAAAAGTGAATATAATATAAGGTATCTATTTATGTGAAGATAACTAATTGTTATAAGAAGATAAGTAAGATCCACGGTGTGACTTGCGGAAATAGCATAGATCACTGCTCTAGAATTGTGAAAGCCCCATAGCCCCTGGTTAGGGTTACGTAAAGGCAAATATAACAATGGCACAAAGGCCTCGCAGGTCAGGAAAGTGTGTGAAGTAACCTACGTGAAGGTATTCACAGTTGGATTAAATCAACCCCTCAGACATCTCAAGGGTGCGGAAACCTAGTTCCAGCATCCCCCCATACTGCCTTAGGTGAGACCTCAGACTGCGCTCTGTAGACTATTGCCAAAAGGGCCAGTAGTATAGGGATTTGTTTGGCTAACTAACTCTAAACCTGGGTCAGGCCCCAACAAGCCAACAATTCATTTCATAGTAACTCTTCATCTCATGCTTACCCTAGAATGTTAGTGAAATTGGGTAAATGTAAGAGGGGGTGGTTATCGGGTGGTATTAAAGCGTGTTTCTATTCTCTTTGGGTGATATCTAATATCACATGGTGGTATGGCATCAAAGCTTCTGGGTCAAACACTTGGACTTAATGTGCTAGGTGTGATTTTATGTATGCATGTTCGATTGTCTATGTGTTTATGATGCATGCATGTTGATTATTTCTTGTGATGATCATGGTTGTGGTATTGTCTCATCATGTAGAGGTTGATGATGTTGGTATGTTGAGATGACTAATATGTTTATTTGATTGTATATATTTGTTATGCCAATCCAGATTGATTATGTGGATGAGATAGCCTCCCTTGAACTTCATTAAGGTATGTTGGCAATGTTTATATTTGGTTTACTGGGCATGGTATATTTGTAAGAAGTAGAAGATCAGAGATCACAAGAAAAATGGTGGATTATATTTAAAGTGACTATCTGTATAGATAAGATGATCAAAACAAAGATGACTACTCTCCTGACATAACAGATACCTTGATAAGTTGAAAGGAAGAGATTAGGAGTTGCAAAGCATACAATGAAAAAATCATTCAGTCATAGTAAAGACTTATCAGGGCACAAGAAAAGTAACCAAAGGTCAATCCAGTGATCCTTCAGAGTTTTTCATTTTTGTAGAGATAGGGACAATGATGGATCGGTTATGGACATGAGGAAAGGACAAATGGGGCATATGGTAGTAGGACTCATGGAGGGATCAGGTCGGAAATAAATGACATGGTTAGAGATGGCAGATGGTTGGATACGCCTGACAGGAGAGGTAGTGTTTATGGATTATATTTTAGTTTTGGATTAGAGAGAAAACATGGTCATCACCATTAT
Organism: Pinus taeda; assembly: GCA_000404065.3. Taxonomy (NCBI): domain Eukaryota; kingdom Viridiplantae; phylum Streptophyta; class Pinopsida; order Pinales; family Pinaceae; genus Pinus; species Pinus taeda. The sequence continues at coordinate 63,087 of APFE031333136.1, forward strand.
GATCCTTATAGGAGGAATGAGAAGTAATACTTTTCATATGAATTCAAGAAAGCCAAACATCTTACATTCGATGGAGAGATGAAGAAACTGGAAGATGCAGAAGCATGATTAATTGGGATGAAGAAGTTCTTCAAGTTGTATGAATATAGAAAGAATATGAAAGCCATGATAGCCATATTCAGTCTCAAAGGAAAAGTGAACATCTAGTGCGAATATCTGAACCATGTCAAAGGTATTAGGGTAGAGGAGTTGAGTTGGCATGAGTTCAAGAGAATTTTCAGAAATAAGTACTTGTGAGTGAGATACTATGATGGTAAGGCTAAGGAGTTCTACAAGTTGAATATGGGATCTATAATAGACAAAGAGTATACGAATAAATTCTTTTAGCTATTAAGTTATGTACCATATCTTGAGGATGAGAGGACGAAGGTTGAAATATTCGTTAGCAGATTGCCTTTAGCATTTAAACATCGGATTGATTATGATGAGCCTGAAAAATTGGAGGAAGTAATTGGGATTTTGAAACATTTTTATGAGAAGTCTAAGCATAAGTCAAAGCCTAAGAAGGGTTGGAAAGGTAATGAAAACTCCAAGGGAAAGTGGGATAAGAAGCGATGAAGACCTGAGGATGTATGTAACAAAGAGAATAAACCATCATACAAGAAAATCAATGCAGTTGACAAAGGACAAGGATTTCAATCAGAGAGGAAAAAAAAAGGTGATGGCAGGAAGCCTTTACAGTTTTGTACCTGTGGCAAGGATCATTGCAAGAGAGATTGTTCACAACATTAGGGTGGAAGACCTCATATTTACAGTGCTTAGGAGGCATAGACAATTGGGGATGTTGGAAAAAGTATTCCTCAGATTTATGAAACATTAGATAGCAGGCAAGCTTATCATTATGCATCTATTATCAAGATGGGAGGTAATATTTCTAATCAAGTTGTTTCTATTTTGATTGACCCTAGATATAACTATATGTATATCAGCCTTGACCTCATGGATAAGTTTTACTTGAACACAGAAGTGCACACAGATTCTTGGTTGGTGTAGTTTGCTACAGGTACTAAGAAAAGATGTCATCATTGGGTAAGATCTTGTGCATTTGATTTGAACGGTATGTCTACATCAACACATCTAAATGTGCTTCTGTTGGGTTCATACAATATGTTGTTGGGTATGGATTAGTTACACATTCATAGTACTAAGGTAGATTGCTATGAGAAGGCTATTGAGTACTTGGATGATGATGGAGAGAAGAGAATCTTGCAGGGTAAGAAGAATCCTATGTTAGTGAGAATGATTATAACTATGTAGGAAGAGCGCAGTAGCAGGAAATGGTGTGTATTGTTTGCAATTAATATTTCTAGTGAAAAATGGAAGGATGTTGAGGATGTTGAAGTCTTGAACAGTTATATGGTTTTGCAGTATTTTCAGGATGTATTTTCAGCAAAGTTTTTAGAATTACTACCTCATAGGGAAGTGTACTTTTCTATTGAGTTAATTTCTAGAGAAACACCAACATTGAAGGAACCTTACAGGATGAGAACTCCATAGTTAGCGGAACTGAAGCTACAATTGAATGAAATGCTTGATAAGGGATACATTACCCCAAGTGTTTCACCTTCGGGTGCACCAATGTTTTTCTTTTAAGAAGGATGGTAATCTCAGGTTGTGCATTGATTACAAATAGTTGAACAAGGTAATGATCAATAATAGGTATCCTTTGAGATGGATTGATGAATTGTTTGATAAGTTGAATGGAGAAATAATGTTCTCGAAGATTGATTTGAGATTAGGATATCATCAGGCATGCGTTAAAGTAGAGGACATCTACAAAACCACGTTTCGAACCAGGTATAGACATTATGAGTTTGTTGTGGTTCCTTTTGGTTTGACTAATGGTCCAAATACTTTATGTGTTTGATGAATAGTGTGTTGCATCCTTATCTAGACGGGTTTGTGATAGGTTTCATTGATGACATATTGATATATTCTAAGAAATAGGAAGAACATGTAGAAAACTTGGCTGCAATATTGAGACTATTAAGAGACCATCAATTGTATGCCAAGCTTAGTAAGTGCAGTTTCTTTTAGATAGAATTTCATTACTTTGGGTATGTTGTTTCCAAGGAAGGTATAGCAATGGACCCACAAAAGATCAAATCTATCATGGAATGGGGAGAACCTAGGAATGCGGATGAGGCAATATCATTCATGGGACTAGTAGGTTACTATAGGAGTTTCAATAGGATTTTATCATAAATTTCCTATCCTATAACATCATTGCATAGAAAAGGAAATAAATTTGAATGGACAGAGGAATGCACAACTAGTTTTAAACAACTGGAAAAATTTCTTACAAATTCTTTGGTCTTGAATATTGCAGATCTAGATAAAGAGTTTGTAGTGTGTACAAATTATTGGAAGGGAGGACATGGTAGAGTTATGATGCAGGAAGGACAGGTAGTGTTCTATGAGTCGAGGAAGTTGAATTAACATTAGAACAACTATGTGATTCAAGATCTTGAGTTGGTAGCTATCGGTCATGCCTTGAAGATGTGGAGATATTATCTTTTTGGCAGAACATTCATTTTGATGAGCGATCATAGTGGGCTGAGGAAATTATTTGATCAACCTAATCTAAATGTTAGACAAGCTAGGTGGTTAGATACTCTCAGTGAGTTTGACTTCAAGATCAGGTACATTAGGTGAAAGGAGAACATGATTGGAAATGCTCTTAGCAGAAGAGTGAAGGTAAATCACATTGTAGCTATGATTTCATGCACGATAGATTTGTAGGAGAAGATCTTTCTAGTAGGGAAATAGGATGACAGGTACTAGCATCTTAAGCACATGTTATAAAAATAGAGTAAATGTGATCAGGATGTGGATTATCATCTCACAGAAGATGGTTTGGTGAGATCATTAGGGTAATTTTGAGGTCTAAAATGGGCATCCTAAGAAAAATGTACAATAAAAATAAACTTTATAAGAACCAATAGTATTAAGGATGATGATGTCAACCATTGGGGATGATTCACCATTTTTCGAGAAAAAAAGTAAAAATATTAAAAAATAATAAAACTACTTTTTCAACTTATCTCCCTAAGGTTTTACTCAAATATCGAGCAAGAATACTCTTTGGATGAAAAGTTTAATTCCTCATCCAAGGAGTACCCATGTTTCATACTTTTGATAAACCCTAGTACACGAAAAATGAGAAATACATGAAAAAACGTGATTGCAATCTCGTTTTTCATGTATTTCTCATTTTTCGTGTAGTAGGGTCCATCAAAAGTATGAAGCATGGGCACTCGGATGAGGAATCAAGTTTTGCATCCAAGGAGTGTTTCCACTTGAAATTTGAGTAAATCCCTAGGGAGATAAGTTGAAAAATTAGTTTTTGTTTTTTTCCCTCTAAAAATTGATGATGTAATCTAATCTTTTTTTATTATTTCCTCCATTATTTTATTATTTCCTTAGGAGGCCCATTTTAAACCTCAAAATCCCCTAATGTTGGGGACAGGATCGATGTGTCAGACAATAGTGAATGCAATAAGGTTATCTTAAAGGAATTTCATTTTAAGTTGAGTTTAGGTCACCCAAGATATCAACATGTGGATGGATGTTTAGATTTTCAACATGTAAAAGAAGAGTGCAAGCATCCAGGTGGTTTATTACAACTAGTTCTGATTTAAAAATGGAAATGGGAGGTCATTTCCACCGACCTAATTATAGGATTTCCAAGGACATCTATACAATATGATTCCATTATGGTTGTGCTTAACAGGTGGACAAATGTACCTCACTTCATTCCAATGAATTCTGCTAATTCATCTAGTGGGGTATCTCAAAATTTCATCAAGGAGATAGTGAGACTACATGGTGTTCCTAAGATGCGAAGTTCACGTCTAGGTTTTGGAAATAGTTCTTTGCAAGTTTGAGGGCACATTTTTCTTTGAGTACAACTTATAATCCATAGATAAATGGACATACAAAGAAGGTTAACAATATTATTGAGGACATGCTGAGTATGTACATTATACATTAGTAGCAGAAGTGGAAAGAGTATCTTCCACTGGTGGAGTTTGCGTATAATAATGGGTATTATAAATATTTGAAAATGAGTCTGTTTGAGGCACCTTATGGGAGAAGTTTTAATATCTATATAAGATGGAGTGATCAAGTGAATATGGTATTGATTGGACTAAACATGTTGGCAGATATGGAACAGGAAATGTAGGTTATTAAAAGGAATTTGAAGGAAACACAGGATAGGAGGAAGAGTTATGCATATCAGCACATGGTATTTAAGGAGTTTGAGTTTGGGAAACATGTGTACTTGCACATCAAGCCAAAGAGGATATTTGTGAGGATTGGATCATGTGCCAAGCTCACACCTCAATATTGCAAGCCTTTCAAGTTCCATGAGAGGATTGGACCAGTGGCCTACAGAATTTCACTACCTCCAACAGTGAAAGTCCATGATTTATTACATGTTTCATTACTTAAGAAGTATGTCCGAGATGTTGATCATGTGATTGACTGGTGTGTATTGTAGGTGGAACCAGAGGGAGAATTCCAGCCATAACCATAATGCACATCATAGCAGAAACAACTCATGCTCCGAAACCGAGCAATCGAGCGAGTTAAAGTGTAGTGGAAGAAGTTTGGGCCCAATGAAGCTACATGGGAGATGGTTTATCAGATGTAGGCTATATATCCTTCTCTATTCGTCAATTGAGCATAAGTATTCTAAAATATGTGTTTGATGTTGTCTTGGTTATATTTATCTACATATGTATGTTGTAAATACAACATGGAGATTTTTTATAAAGCTCCAATAAGCGGTATGGTTTTCATGTTATGATGGTCATGGTATTGGTAGTATGATATGATGTAAATGTTGTATCAAGATATGTTATAAAGCTCCATGGGAAGCATGTGTGTTGTTGGTTTTACAAGTCTCTTTGAACATCGAGGACAATGTTCCCCTTAGTGGAAGAGGTTTGTAATAACCCTTGGTTTATTTTCCATGTAAATAAGAATAAGACCAAGGTCATGGGATCCATATTCCAAATTGAAAGTTGGGAAAATCATAGCGATGGGTATCAGTGGTGATTAATTAATGGCTATGGAAATTGGAAAAGGCATTGGTAAAGACAAAGAGGCATTAATTGGCATTTATTTATGAAAATAAAGGAAAATAGGAGAAAAGGGAGATGAAAGGTCACAAATTTGCATGAGAGGGAAAATGAAGGAAAAATGAAGAAAATATATGCCTCAATGATAAAATTTTTAACTATGTATACCATTCTAAAATCAATTTATGTTCAAATGAGTTGTCTCGTGGATTGAAAATGTTGACCATAAACACATGTTGTGTGAAAATCTCACTCGGTTTTTACAATAAAAGAGGAGATGTAAACTCAAACGTGTTGCATTGGCTACCTCTCCTCTGAAATGGGATCCAAGCATCATATTGAGAGAATCTAGAAAATATTAAGAGTAACGATATTTGATCTACACATGATATCAAATGCATATGTTGTTTTAATGGGTGTTAGAGTTACTGAAGTGTGTACCTTTTTAAGCTTTTGTGATTTGTAAGATCACATAGGCATTCTTATCCACCCATCGTTTATGCATTGTTAGCTCTTATCCACCTAGATTTTGTGAAGTGGTGTTCTTATCCACCCAACTTCCTCACTTGCATAAATACATCACTTCATTCTAATAATATAAGAACAATTTCCTTCTACATAGTAACAGAGTAGCTCTGGCCTAACTCACTCACGAGAGGGCCCAAGATCCTTGCTACATCTTTGTTAATACATTGCACAATGGTCATCTGCTGGTGTTTCGCATGTCCTTATCAATTATTGATTACTATTACAATTCGTACACATGCTGGAGGAAATTGTTGTTGAAGAATCTATGAAATTTTAACATTAATGATTCTTCTTTCTGAGATAACTGCTTGTGATGTCTTCTTATTAGAATTAACTTCTTTATGTTGGTGAGTTCTTCAATCATCAAACAACTTATCAAAACAAGAAAATCAACAAAATACAAGTGTACAAGATGTAGGCTCCAAGCCAAGGGAAACCCTCTCCTCCTGAGAGGAAAAACCTTCAATCTCTTCTTATAGATATCTATTTGACGAATACCAAGATCCTTGACAAAATTCCTTGAGTCAAACTTACTTTCAAGACTTGTCACTATCTCATTCATTCACAATCATCCTTCTTCACATGTCTCTGAGATTCTTCTTCTTTCTTACTGATGTAGCACTATTATAAGGAGAGTCTTGATCTCGTTTCATTACCTTGACACAGTCCTTAAGGAGAGTCTTTGTATTCTTTCTTGCAATACATTCCATAGTCCAGGGCTACTAATAATCTTCCTCGCATGACAAGATAGCTCCTCTATCTTTGATTCTTCTCTATCTCAGACCCAAGCTTAACATGGCTTCTTGCTGTATGATTCTTGACCTAGGACAATGACTGGTTATTCACAAAAATGATGAGACTGAGATAGCCTTGATTCAAAACCCTGATGGATATATATGAGACAGAGATAACCTTAGTACAAAACTGTGATGGATGAATTTCAGACTTATCTTCCTCAATGAGATCCGTCTGTAAATTCCAGAGATACATGAGAGCCTTCTTGTCATTATGAGGTGAGATCACGTTCATACTTATAGTGACTTATGCATGTCCAGTAGGCTGACATGAGGTCCTTGAAATGAACTAACATATCCTTATGAAGATAGATGTGTTTATTGAGCTGACTGTAAGAGAGATAGTGACAACGTCTTGGAGTAGGGGTTTGACATGTGTAACATGACTTTGTAATTATATTAATAAATCCTAAAGACATCAAGAAGAAGTATTTGACCTATGGTAAACACATATTTCTCATGAAACCAATGATGCAAGGAAGAATATAAATATTTGTGTCTTATTTATAATTACAATTTGTTATGAAAACCAAACCTAGTTACACTTTTCTTCAACACTTCCTCTTAACTAGGGAGGATTTCATAAATGGTACATGGTTATTCTTAATATTGAAGAGATCTCATAAGAAGAGTGGGATTGGTAACCCATTTGTATAGCATCATAGTAATCAACATTGGTTCCACAACAAGACCTTGACTAACAACTATATCTCTAATTAGATCAGAGCACAATGTTGGCGAGACCAATGACTATAGACACCTTCATCATTATCTCTCAAGGTACATACCCACCCGGGTGTTCACTGAGTATGACCTTATACGACTATTCTTATCTTGGGTTCCCAACCCTCAAATAATATCGGTCCTCTTGCCTACTCTTATATTGGATGCCCTACACATCCTCAAAGAGCATCAGATGCCAGATGATTACCCAATCCTCCATTATTTCTTCCCAAGTGAAGACAATAACATTGTGTCTATCTCTCCCTCTCAACTAGGGAAGATATGCCCAAGTTTCCTCTGATTAAAAACTTGCCTAAGCTCCCTTTTAATCAGGAACTTGTCAGAGCTCCGTCTTAGCTAGGTACTCTCTTACATATCAACAACTTCTTCTTCGTGGGTCCTTCAGCTGCTTGATCAAAGTATCTCCTTAATGTCATGAAATTCAGTTGAACTTCTTCCTTGTAGGGAAACATTCATCAATAAATTTCGTTCTTATTTTGTGATGTCATTCATTTCTTCATGGAAATTGGCATTTTTGGTACATATATGGAACCTTATTCATATGGCTACTTCTTTTCTCTTCATGCTTCTTTCAGAAGTTTCCATCCACCGCATGAATGCTGGTTGTACTAGTACTTACAAGTCTTGTTCTAGTAGCCCTACATGAACTCATCTAGATATTATTCAAGAAAACAACACATCATATCAAATTAAATCATACCTTACAAGATGGATCTTCATCATGACATCTTCTTGTAGGTATCATCATTATGCACATATACTGAAACATCTCCCAAACATATCCATTGTCAAGGGTATTCATCATTTTTAGACTTTAATCAAAGTCTTCATATCTTTTCGTGAGATTTCCTAGACAAATCTTCTTGGTCTTTTGGATGTTGATTTCCTTCATCAGGGTTCCATATCTCACGATCTCTTCCTTCCTTACACATTCCATTCATAGGTTCTTTTAATCAAAGTTTCCTACTTGTGATCAACCACCTCATAGTTCATATGAGGATACATTATGTTGATTTCATCTGGTGTGCCTTATATCTTTTTGCATCCTTTCAGAGGAGGAGATACTTTTTCTCCTCATCATGCTTCTCAAGATAGAAGTAATGATCTATGTTACATGAAACCATATGACATGTCATTATAATATTAAACAAAAGCATAAATACCTTATTTTTTCTTCAAGTCATCGAGGCTTCTTCTAGCAGCTTCCTTGATTGAAAAGATCTTCAATCCCTTCATCTGCTTTATGTCATCATATCATCATCTCATGGATTCCATATATTGGAGTTCTTTTTGAAACACTTGATTCCTCTCTAGATTAGTGAAACCTACGATGAGGATTCCATCAAAGAATCTTGAGGATCTTGCATATCCTCATCTTGTAGATGTTTCCTTTTTGACTTGATTTATGATGAGCCTCGTCTTGGATGACTTCATTCTTTCCTTCAATGCCCAGTGAGGTGTTGGGTGTGGAGCCTGATTATCTTCTTTATTCAGAGGTATCACCACATTGGACCCCAGTTCGTAATGTGGCAACAACGCTTCCCGTAATATTTGCGTTGCAAGGGGGTCCAAGGGGGGGCGACAACAATCTTTAGGAGCCCTTGTTGGCGGGGGATCGGAGGTAGCGCCCTCGTAGATAAAAATAGATGTAAAACTGCCTTTTAAAATCTTTTAATTTCATATTCAATCTGGGTCATTCATTAGGCATACATTTAATCCAGGAAAAGAACATTGGATGGCGGTGAAGTGGATTCTCAGGTATTTGAGAGGTACCACAAATCAAGCATTATGATTTGGTGGTTCAAACATTGCTCTACAGGGATATGTTGATGTAGATATGGTGGGTGATAGAGATAATAGGAGGAGCACAATAGGGTATGTGTTTACTGCAGGTGGCACAATTGTCAATTGCATTTCAAAACTACAAAGTGTTGTTGCACTCTCAACAAAGGAAGCAACATATGTTTCTACTATAGAGGCTAGTAAAGAAATGATTTGGTTACAAAGGTTTCTGGATGAATTAGGTAAGAAGCAGGACTTGGGAAGGTTATACAGTGACAGCCAGAGTGTCATACATATTGAAAATAACTCTACATTTCATTCCAAGATTAAACATATACACCTCAAGTACCATTTCATATGGTCAGTGTTGGAAGATGGACAGTTGAAGTTGGAAAAGATACACACTAGCTAGAATCCTACAGATATGTTAACAAAAGTTGTAACTAGGGAGAAACTGAGATTCTGCTAAGTTTCAATTGGTCTTCAAGTATGATGAAGAATATGAGAAACAACTAGGTCCAAAATGGAGTCATTGTCAAACAAATGATGCAGTGGTGGAGTTGCTATAATTAGTCTCCAAGTGGGAGATTGTTGGGTGTAGAGCATGATTATCTTCTTTATTTAGAGGTATCTCCTCATTGGACCCAAGTTCATAATGATGGTTGTACTAGTACTTACAAGTCTTGTTGTAGTAGCCCTACATGAACTCGTCCAGATATTATTCAAGAAAACAAAACATCATATTAAATTAAATCATACCTTACGAGATGGATCTTCATCATGACATATTCTTGTAGGTATCATCATTATGCATACATACTGAAACATCTCCCAAAGATATCCATTTTCAAGGGTATTCATCATTTTTAGACTTTCATCAAAATCTTCATATCTTTTTGTGAGATTTCCTAGGCAAATCTTCTTGGTCTTTTGGATGTTGATTGCCTTCATCAGGGTTTCATATCTCACGATATATTCCTTCCTTACACATTCCATTCATAGGTTCTTTTAGTCAGAGTTTCCTAGTTGTGATCAGCCACCTCATACTTCATATGAGGACACATTATGTTGATTTCATCTAGTGTGCCTTATATCTTCTTGCATCCTTTCAGAGGAGGAGATACTTTTTCTCTTGATCATGCTTCTCAAGATAGAAGTAATGATCTATGTTACATGAAACCATATGACATGTCATTATAATATTAAACACAGGCATACATACCTTATTCTTCCTTCAGGTCATCAAGGCTTCTTCCAACAGCTTCCTTGATTGAAAAGATCTTCAATCCCTTGATATGCTTTATGTCATCATATCATCATTTCATGGATTCCATATATTGGAGTTCTTGTTGAAACACTTGATTCCTCTCTAGATTAGTGAATCCTATGATGAGGATTCCATCAGAGAATCTTGAGGATATTGCATATCCTCATCTCGTAGATGTTTCCTTTTTGACTTGATTTATGATGAGCCTTGTCCTGGATGACTTCATTCTTTCCTTCAATGTCCAATGAGGTGTTGGGTGTGGAGCCTGATTATCTTCTTTATTAAGAGGTATCACAACATTGGACCTGTCAGAGCTCAAATATGCCTTAGGCTGAAGGAAGGCGAGATTCAAGATAACATCATACCACACTCAGCCTCGTAGCTATCCCTACGAGGACATGAGAGGGCTCTCTCCAGGTCAAACTCAGCAAAGATAATTGATGGGGCTCGAGATGACTGAAATAGAAAGCTAATGTTAGGCTATATATGAAGTTCAAGGGTTTGATTTGAGTTTTTAGGAGTTTTTCTGTTGGAATAGGGAAAGGCAAATCTGGGCTTGGGGATGAGGCACCATTTTTGCAGAGGTCTGATTGGGGCATGGAAGGCGATTGTATTGATGCTTTTAAAGGTTATGAATGGGTAGATCAGACTGGTGAGGAGCTAAGGAGAGCAAGCAAGTTTCAAGGATTCTCCTTAAACATATGAAAACATGGAAAATCAAACAAATTAAAAGGCGGAGCATGACAACCAATGGATTCTACATTAATCACTTCATTTGTTAAATTGCAGAAGATGATAGTAAGGAAAATGATATACATAACAACTCACAATTACTGAGAGAAGCACACCATCAAAACGTAAAGCCACATGGATCCCAAACAGTGCTGCAAAACCCTAGTCTTTCCTTAGCCAAAAATGTAGAGAAAATATGTACAATAGTATGCCAAAGCAATCCCAAGTGTCAAACCCTGAAAATAACTGAGAAATTACATCATATATACTAGCCCAACCTATTCCCATGCCTCTAGGGGTCGAGCTCATCATTCTAGGAGCTGTTTCAACCAATTCTAATCAAGGAACTAAAATCTAGGCAGTCAAAACAACTTGCCTCTATAAGGTAGGAAACTGATTCATTCATTTAATTTTCACTTTCTAGTGAATGAATCATCTAGAACAAGTAACTAAGTGCCAAAATTACATCATTTTTAGCCAATTACATCAAAAGAGATCGATAACTACATCACAAAGTAAAACTAGTCAAACTGGCCGAATTTCTAAGCTGGGAGGTGAAAAATTGGGCAAAAATCCTCTATGCACCGTGCCAAATCCTCTATGCGTCGCGCCACTTTGGAGCTAAATTTTGTTGGGTTGTGTTATATTCTTTCCACATAGTTAACAGGGGGTTTGACGGGTGCCCGTAACCCCAGTTTATGGGGTCCGGGGCAGCGCCCCGGAAAATTTTGGTTTTGGACCCTATGTTAGGTTGGGCGGACCCACCTATGGTTTTGTGCATGATTTTCGCACATATTTTTTTGACGCGATGGTTTTCAGTCCATGGTATTGGACGCGATGGTTTTCGGCCCATGGTGTTAGACGCGATGGTTTTCGGTCCATGGTATTGGATGCTTCGGCATGTATAAATATGTATTGTAACATTGAAAGGAATATAATGAAAAATCAAGCTGGTAGTCTCGGTTTTGAGATCCAGTGGGAAATCTCTGTGTATATGTGTTTTATGTGTTATGCTCTCGCAGTTTTATTTTTCCTGTGATTTAGAATTTGTATGTAGGTAATTTCTGTACGGGGTTAAAACCTACATTTGGTATCAGAGCTGTTTTGGCTTCAAGGGGACGACTTTGTTGCTGAGGGGTTTCGCTCGGGCCTGTGGTAGACCCTGTTCAGTGGAGATCTGCGAGATCGATTTTGGTGGTGAAAGAAGATGGTGAGCAGTGGAAAGATAGAGATTGAGAAGTTCAATGGTCAGAGTTTTGAGTTGTGGAAACTCAAGATGGAGGATCTGTTGGTGGATAAAGATCAGTGGATCGCGGTAGATCCGGGTACTAAACCAATAGGAGTGACCGATGAAGAATGGAAGAAGTTGGATCGGAAGGCAAAGAGCACAATACGATTGTGTGTCTCAGATTCAGTATTGTTGAATGTATCAGGGGAAGCTACGGCGAAGGCTTTATGGACAAGTTAGGGACTTTGTACCAATCTAAGTCTCTGGTGAATAAACTGTTCCTGCGGAAAAAGTTGTATAACCTGAGGATGAAAGATGGAGACTCGGTGACA